>VZTR01030504.1:227877-288292 GCA_013400775.1 Chaetops frenatus
GCCCGCCCCTCGGCGCCCGCCCCTCGGCGCCCGCCCCTCAGCGCCGCGGCTGCGCTCCCCACGTGTGGCCGCCATGCGCTTCGCGTACCGGGGGAGCGCGGGCCGGGAGCAACCCCCGATCCCCTTCACCTCCTCATCACCTCCCCATCACCTCCCCGCTCCCCCTCATCTCCCCAGCCCCTCTAACCCTGCCCCTTCCTGCCCCCGCAGTTCTCCGGCCTCCTGGGCACCGTGTACCGCCGCGGCAACCTCAGCTTCACCCGCGATGGCAACTCCCTGCTCAGCCCCGTCGGAAACAGGATCTCCCTCTTCGACCTCAAGAAGTGAGAGAGGGGCGGGGAAGGGCCCGGCGGTGCCAGCGCGGGGGTTTGGGGGCGAATAAAGCTCTGGGGAGGCTGTGGAGCCCGATCCATGGGGCTCTTCGGGATGCTCGGCCTTCCAAAATACCCTGGAAAGCCTCTGCTTTAGCATTAAACGGTGCATTAAAAGCTTGCCTGGTGGAATACCTGTCACGGTGTTGTGCGGTTACATCCATGTGGAGAATAGCAGAGGAATTATGTAAAAGTGTATTTCAGAGCATAAAAAAAAAAAACCAAAAAAACCAAACAAACACCAAAAAAGGAAAGGGAAAAAATAGGTTTGTGCTTGATTTAGCTGTATGGATTCCTTGTATGCTTCTGTCTTGTAACAAGGCTTAGAGCATCATCAGCTTTTCCTGTGTGCCAGAGGTGTGACTGATGCTCCCTGTGCCTGCATTCCAGTCTCTTATGTATAATCACGGACATCCTGAGCTGGAAGGGACCCCTGATAACCATCGAGTCCAGCTCCTGGCCCTGCACAGCACAGCCCACACAACTGGTGTTCATGGGATTGTGACAGCTAAAGAAAGTTGTGGGGGTTTTACATTAAATGGTGCCTGTGGTTTTTAACAAAGATATCGAGCAATATTTCATAGATACCGAAGATGTTCTTCCTGCACCCCTGTCCCCATTTTACTGTTCTGTGTTTTTGTTGCAGTAACAAGTGTGAGACGTTGCCATTGGCTACACGGCTCAATATTGTGTGCGTGGGGCTCTCTCCAGATGGAAGCCTTGCCATTCTAATTGATGAAGGTACTTGCACAAAGGAGATGTTTATTTTGTAAAAGAACTCTGTAAAAATGCAGCCTTGATGGGGGAAATCAGTATTGTTAGGTATTCAGCCTTAACACAAGATTAGAAGTGCTCTGCTTTAAAAATCACATTCGAATTTTTGGGGAAGATATCTTTATTTAACTAGTTTACAGAATTTATTGTCTCATTATTTGGATTGTATTTTTTAATTTTAATAATATTAAGCACACTGTCATGATAAATTTTCCCCTCTCCACTTTAAGACAAGAAAGTTTACTAAGGTTATGGTTTCTTTGGGAACTCAGTTATTCTCATGATCCTTTTTTTCCTGCCCTTACAGAGGGAGCTGCCTTGCTTGTCAGTTTGATTGGGAAATGTGTGATACATCAGTTTTATTTTCACAAGCCAGTTCACAGTGTCAGCTTTTCCCCTGATGGCAAGTAAGTATGGAGTGCATGCTTTAGAACAAAACAGCAGGAATTGCCCCATAAACGAGTGGTGATTAGGAAGACATCCTAATCAATCTCTCAATGTTTCCTATTCATGAGTGTGGGGAGATTTTCAGCTGATCAGGGTCACTTCGGAAAATTGAGAAGGGAAGAAAAGAAGGAAGGCAAAGCCTTGGTATTAGAATATTCTGGTTTGAGTGTTTGAACTTTTCCTTCTATTTTGAGGCTTGGAGAATAACAATTTCATTATTCAATCACAGTGATTTTTACTGAAGGTTTTCTCTTCTATAATGCTTAAGTTGGGGGATAGTACCAGTCTGCAAATACTTTGTTTTTTACTCAAAAGCAATCCATTTTTATTGTTTCCATAGTGTGCAGGAACCTTTTATTATTGTATTCTTTCATAGTATTGCAGTCTGTATTGAACAGTTACTTGCTTTATCAGCTTTGTGTGCAATTATGTTTTTTTCCCCTCCTTACTACAGGAAATTTGTGGTTACAAAAGACAATCTTGCTTACCTGTACCACGCTCCTGGGAAGAAAAGAGAATTTAATGCATTTGTTCTGGACAAAACCTACTATGGCCCATATGATGAAACAACTTGTATTGACTGGACTGATGATTCCAAGTGAGTTGTTAAACTGAAGCCCTGTCTACCTGCACGTGTTAATATTTGAATGTAGCCCCATTTTCTTTCCTCTGAAGTATTGTACTACCTTTATGAATTCTGTCTTTATTAGAAGATATAATTAGGCAGACCAGAAAGTGTAAAAAATGCATGTGTGAGGGATCAACAGTGGATTCTTGCTTGACAATGCACAGTAATTCATGAAAGGAACATATCTTAGGAATGTGAGCATGGTTGACCTTTTTAATGTGTTTTACCCCTTCTGCCTCTGCTGCAGTCACCGCCCTCAGCTTACAACTCTGCTGTTTGTAAAATTAAAGTAGTGACTGGTGAATTTGAGCCCAGAACATTCTCCACCCAGTGAAGAGTTTTACAGTCCAGTGTTCTAATTGGAATTGTCTTCTTTTTTCTTTGCAGATGCTTTGCAGTGGGGAGCAAGGACATGTCTACCTGGGTGTTTGGAGCAGAACGATGGGCAAACTTGATCTACTACTCTCTTGGAGGCCATAAAGATGTCATAGTAGCCTGCTTTTTTGAAGAGAACAGCCTAGATGTATGTACAATCACACAACATACTTGAATTTTAATATTAAAATAGTAGAAGCAGAATCTTATCTTTAGGTGACTGTTTTTACAATATCTCAGAATTTAGAAAATACCGAAGTGTCTCTTGGTTGTTCTGCCATAATTGTGTGTTTAAATTTGCACCCCCAAAATTTTGTATCTTTAAATATGAAAAAATTATTTAGCTTAGCTGTACTGCTGACTGGTAATCAGGTTGCTTTTGGTCCTTACCAATTTTTTTCTGAGATCGGGTAAAATAACTCACCAGTTCTCAGGACAAGTAAAATTTCCAGTTCAAAGCACTTTGGATTCTGTCCTGAGAATAGAGTGTTAACTTTCTGCAAGTCCATGTTCATATTTCTGCAGAGCACAGGGCATAGGTATTGGATAATAATAATTTGTGTGTTTGTATTTTAGCTGTACACAATTAGCCAGGATGCAGCTCTGTGTGTGTGGCAGTGTGACACTGAGCTGGATGGTTTGAAGCCCATGCCCCCTAAAGATGCAGCAAAGGAAAAGAAGGCAGCAGAAGATGATGAAGAGCTGCTTGAAGAGCCAAAGGGTGAAGAAATTCATGGAAAAGCTGATCCAAGTGAACAAGAGACTAGAAATAAGGTTAAATATTCACGTGTTGCAAAGTACGTGGTTTTCTGTTACCAAAAGTCAAAGCTGTAATGGGGGTTTATTGTGCTGGGCTTTGTTTTCATCTGTTATAACTTATTCAAAGCAGTATAAAACTGCCCAGGATTTAGAAGTTGATTGCAGATCTCATTTTAAGTAGTTCTGGTAGAACTCCTGTGTGTCTTACCTTGATTATATGTTGGGCAGTACCTTTCACTTTCAGAATAACAAGTGAAATTTTAATAATACAAGAAATACTGATTTGTGGTGTACATGTTATTGTTTGAAACTCAGAAAATGTAAATGGGATGTTTATTACAGTACCCTCTGTGAGTCTGGAGGCTTTAATTTCTTGCCAGAAGGGGTTGATTGACTTCATGAGATGACATAAAGGTGGCTCATCAGCCTCTGGTGAGCTGCTTGGAGCTCACCTTCTTTCTTTGACATTCACCTTTCTTATTTCTTGGGTGCCAGGTACTTTTTCAATAAAGAGGGAGATTTTAATAACATGACAGCTGCAGCCTATCACAAGAAAACACACCTTTTAGTCACTGGTTTTGCCTCTGGAATCTTTCACCTCCACGAGCTTCCAGATTTCAATCTGATCCACTCATTAAGGTGAGGAATGGGGTTGTCACAGGTTTTGGTTTGGTTTGGGGAGAAGGGAATATGTTTTTTTTTGGGGGGGGGTTTGTTTGTTTGAGAACACTTCATGTTAAGCAGTGAAGGATGAATAAAGAGAGCACAAAAACCTTAAAACATGATTGTCTACTTAGTACTGTAATTTCTGGAATGGCAGAATCATAAATTTATGTAATAAATACCATATAATTTCACTCCATAGGTTATTTTGGAAAAGTGAGGTCTGAATAAGGAAACTACTCAGGAGTTCCTGGTTGTTTGCCATAGATTTTTTTAACTCTGTGGACTTCAATATTTTCAGTTGCTCTGTAGAAAATATTATCTGGAAAGTTCTGCATATGTAAAATTATCTGTAAATTGTGTCTAAGTTGAGAAATCAAATCAGAATTCTTTTCCATAGCTGTAGGGTGCCTGCTAAACAATTTCCATGTACAAAAAACTTATTTTATTTTCTTAAACTTGAGGAGTTTTCCTCTGTTGACAAGTACATCTTTGGGATGCAGATACTCTGCCTTCATTCTGAATAAGGAATGTTTGATGGTTCTGAATGGAAAAAAGGAATAGAGTTTGTGGTTTTTGATGTTACAGTGGTACAGAAGTTCAGTAAAACAAACAACTTGCTTGAACAGAGTTAATAAATATTAGACTTGAAGTTTTATTCCACAAGATGTAAAAACACAAGCTTGTTTATTAATTCTCTTACTTCAGTATTTCAGATCAAAGGATAGCTTCTATTTCTATCAACTGCACTGGTGATTGGATTGCTTTTGGATGTTCAGGTCTGTCAATTTCTTTGGTCTGTATTCATGGGGAAAAATAAGGAATTTGGTGGGCATGAGGCCCAAATTCCTCTTGCTTGTCTAGACTCCAAATGTTAAATAATTTATAGTCTCATATCTGTGATGTCTAGATAGAGTAAAGCAAATATCACTAATGAATCTCTCCTCACAGAATTCTGATGATTCAGAAAAGTATTTTATTGGCACAAACAGGAAAAAAATACTTACTTCATATAGGAAAGTTCTAACAGAGTTAGGGGTAAGCCCAGATCCCTCGTAGTTAATTTCTGCACTCATTCAGGGCTGTTCTCTTCCTTTGCCAGTTGTTGCCCATGGCATTTTACAAACCTGCCTGGATGTTCCAGCATTCCCACCCAGTCCATAATGGTTTGCATGGAAACAAAACTTTATCCTTACATGCAGCTCTGCTTTTCTTTCCTGCTCATTTATCAGCTGGTTGATAGCACTGCTATTGTAGCATTGAAAACATTATTCCAAGTAACAGCTCCTGGAGGAAATTATTGAGGAAATTGCCTTGACATTATATAAGGGAAAGGGCTTTTATTAGGATGTAAAGATGGAGAATTCAGCCTGTCTGCATCAGCCTTTGTTTTTTTTTTAACATTACTTGCCATTGTGTGTTTAGTGGCTTGCATCTGCAGGGTCATTGTGTTCATGGTTGTGGTTAATCCTGCTGTGCCTACAGGTTTGGGTCAGCTCCTGGTGTGGGAATGGCAGAGTGAGTCCTACGTGCTGAAGCAGCAGGGCCATTTCAACAGCATGGTTTCCTTGGCATATTCTCCAGATGGACAGTACATAGTAACTGGAGGGGAGGATGGCAAAGTGAGTGAGGCAATATTGCAGGAATATGAACTTTTAATAATGTACTAAGCAGCTTGACTTCCCATTTTATGTAGGAAGCTCTTTTACTGTAATTGATACATATTTTTCATGTTATAAAGTCATAAATTTTTATCCTCTCTTCCCTTAAATGTTTTTATTTTTCTCTCTAGACCAAATAGGTTTTGCTTTGTTATTACCTGTTTCTGCAAATTGCATCACTTGTGCTTTCTAGCAGATAGTTTTTTAATTATTATAGATCCAGTTGCCATAAACACAAAAATATCTAAGTCATTAAGTGTTAATTTATTTGTGGTTCTGTACTATTTTGGGATGAATGAACTTCAGCCACCCAACTTCTTGACTTTTTAATAATTGTTTTTTGATATGAAATTAATTTCAAATTATCTATAACAGTGCAATTATTTTGTTAAATGTACCATTCCAGAAGCTTGCTATTTAAAAGAAAAATTAAGTTCTTGTGGATGACTTGCATTGAAATGATAGGCTGTGTGTACAGGTACTTTTATTTTAAAAGGTGTTCTGCCACAGTGTCTTGGCACATAAATGGGACAACAATAGTAGCTGATTTCCTATCAAAACTTTTGAATGTCAGAAGAAGATCTGCCAGTTCATGGCTTCTGCCATTTAGGGTGAAAATTGGCCAACCCGAGAAGCCTCAACCTGCAGAAAGCTAAATGTGTAAGATCTTTATTCAGGAAAAAACCCCCAATTGAAATATCATCTCAGTTGTAACTTCTGTAGTGGCTTCAGAGATGGTTTTGAATAATGATACTTGTCTTACCCCTGACACTACAAAGCTTGCAAGCTCAAGATGCTCAGCAAATGTTACAGCTTTCCTCGAAAATTAACTGGGATTCGACTTTGTTTGTGTCTGTCTGCACTTAGATTTTTATGTTGCAATGTATCTTTGGGGGTTTATTGATAATCTGTGGCCTTGCTTCACTTGCAGAGAATTCCTTATTGATACTACTGAAAGTCTTTCATGCTGTTGTAGAGTTCTAGAATTAGTTTTTCTTTACTTTGCTGATGCCTTATTCTGCTGCTTATTTCTTCTCTTTGCTGATGAGGGAGATTCTAAGAAGTTTTTTCTTGTCTGTCTTGCAGGTGAAAGTGTGGAACACTTCAAGCAGCTTTTGTTTTGTGACCTTTACAGAACACAACAGTGGTGTGACTGCTGTAACTTTCACTTCCACTGGTTATGTTGTTCTGAGTGCTTCCCTGGATGGAACAGTGCGTGCCTTTGATCTGCACAGGTAACTCTTCACATGAAGGCTTTTGTGTCTCATTTAGTCCTCAGCTTTCACACTCTCCCCAAAATACAGCAAACTGCTGATTGCTTGTTTGAAGTCTCATTAAGGTGAGCAACACTGCCCTAGTGATTTTTGGTTCAGCCTTTGATTTAAATTTAGATATTATATTAGAGATAATTAGGAATGCTGTTACTTCACCTGGTTTCTGTGAAGAAAATTCTGGAAGAACTTTCCTCAGAGAAGCTGGAAATCCAGGAAGATCATTGTCTGGCTCTGCTCAAATGGGGAGAAGGCACTTGCCTAACAATACTTTTCATAGTATGATACAGCTGTGCCCAAAACTGGGTGTGTAAACAAGCCCATGTTTCTAAAAAATACACATTTTAATGCTCCTCTATTTAATAGAAGAAAGCTCCTCTGACTGTTTTTGTCTCCTATTTCTGCAGAGTTTTTCATACTTCTTTTGAATCTTGTAATCATGCTGAGGCACCACATCTAATTTTATACAAAAAATATTTTTTCTGTGGCTTAGAAGTCTTTACAAAACAAATGAACTCTTTTTGTAAATAAATTTGTTAAACACACATTCCAGTCTACCTAAAATGTTCTCCTAATTTCTTTTCACCTCTCTAACAGGTACCGGAATTTCCGTACCTTTACCTCTCCACGACCAAGTCAGTTCTCCTGTTTAGCTGTGGACTCCAGTGGTGAGATTGTGGCAGCTGGTTCCCAGGATTCCTTTGAAATATTCATCTGGTCAATGCAGAGTGGGAGGCTGCTGGATGTAAGGACCCACAGTGTTGGGAGGGCTCCAATTTAACACAGTGTGGAGTGTGGTGATACTCAGAAACTTTGGGATTAGTCAAGAGGTTTCAGTACAACATGAAGTGTTTTGTTATATTTGAATTCAAAAAGTGGAGCTATACTATGTTGCTCTCGGGATTCTTTTAATTTATTGCATGGAGATCTTCCTGAATTTGTGTGAGAAATGTTTTTTAAAATTTCTGAGTAATGAGATCACCCTGAATTTGTGTGAGAAATGTTTTTTAAAATTTTTGAGTAATGAGCTCTTTCTAGTGATGAAGTAACACCAGTATTGCTGAGCTAACATGAGTGTGAGAGTCTTTCCCTCCTTGTTCAGAGATGTTCTTTTCCACATATTTTCTGCAGGAAATGAAGAAATTGTAATTGCTGTACAAGACTGATACAGATTTCATGGAGGGTTTTGCTGGAGCAGAGAGGGGCATTATTTTTCAATTATTTTTTCAATTCTTAAGCATTCCTATACATCTTGTACAAGTAGAAGAGCTCAGTGATTCATGTATTTAATTTGGCACAACCATGGAATACAGATCACTTCAGTAACTCAGGATATACTTGACTGTATCTCCATAGTTTTGAGTTTAGTTTCTTTCCTTGGTATTTTTGTTAGAGGAGTAGGAGCTCCATGGAATGAAAATCTCTGTTGCTCTTATTCTAAGTTTTTTTGGGCTTTTTTATGCTGAAGTGTTATCAACTGCAGGAGATACTGACAGACCAATGACTTGGTTTTTCACAGTTGTTCTGATTGTTTTGAAAGGAGGGAGGAGGATGGCACACTGCATTCCTAAAGTGTGTGCATAGGAGTGGTTGTAGATGTCTATGCAGTGGTAACACTTCAGGGAATTTTTTAAAAACTTGTGAAAATAAAAAGTTAAGAATTTGGTATGTATCGTGCCCTGTGTCCAAAAGTGATCTCAAGCATGTGTGGACAAGTTAGGCATGGTTTAGTGGCTGTATCTGGAGTTACTGAATGCAGACTACACAGATTTCAGCTTCTTTCACCTCATTCCAGGTTATTTTTTCTTCTCCTATTTTTTCTTCTCTTAGGTCTTAGCAGGTCACGAGGGTCCCATCAGCAGCTTGTCCTTTAACCCAATGAAGTGTGTTCTAGCCAGTGCCTCTTGGGATAAGACTGTCAAGTTGTGGGATATGTTGGACAGCTGGAGAACTAAGGAGACATTAATAATGAACTCAGATGGTAATCTTTGTTTCATTTCTCATCTTTCATCAAATATAAGAATACAATGTAAAATATGTTCATAATGAACAACAGAACATGTCCAATACAGACTCATTCTTGGAAATGAAAATCAGAATTTCAGATGTGTCACTCTTGTACTTGGTTAACACCACAATAAATAATTTAATTTTAGCTCAGCTTTATAATTAGCTAAACATTTGTATGTTGTCCAGGGGAAAAAGTACAGTCATAGCTGTTACTCTTAGACTTTTTCTAATAGTTGAGATAAAATCCTAGAAGAATTAAGGGTATTTTCTTAGAAAAGTATCTGACCGCATTTTTAACTGTTACTATTAAATTCTTTGCAGTTCTTGTTGTTGCCTTCCGTCCTGATGGCAAGGAGCTCGCCGTTGCTGCTTTGAATGGCCAGATAACATTTTGGGATCATGAAAATGCAGTGCAGACTGGCTCTATTGAGGGCAGGCACGATCTGCAGATGGGGAGGAAGGAGCTGGATAAAATAACAGCCAAGCAGGCAGCCAAGGGCAAGTACGTGCTGGGGGCTGGAGGGTGCCATGCTGGTTGCTTTTGAATTGGTTTTCCATTTGTTTCCTACGTGAAGAATTCAGAGTGGATCTGCTGTTCAGATACTTCTGATTCTCATGCTGGGTTTTAAAAGGCTGCCTGACACGTAGTCCTGCCTCTCTTTTTGTAATTTGCTTTGTTCTCTCACTGATCAGCATCATTCTGAGCATGTGTTCGTTCTCATCAGTTGGGAACTTGGGTTGCCAATATAATATTAAGTTTCTCAAGCCAAATTTGTTAATTTGCTGTGGGTTAGGTTTTTAAGTAGATATCTTCCTGCAGAAATACTGGTATATAACCATTAGTATGTAGAAACAATAACTTTTTAGAAAACATAATTAAAGTATTGGGTTTATTACCTGTTGCTGTGCATGTGAAGTAATGTTTAAAGGCAAGTTGAATTTGTGTGCTGTCAAAAAGTATATTAAAGAAATGTTTTATTCTTCTCTTTTCCCCCCTCTTTTTTCCATATTGCTTCCACTGAAAACAAAATTTAAAAAAAGAAACAACTTTGTGGAAAAAAGTTTTCAAAAAAAGCAGTATTTTTTGCTGGTGAGCTCTCAACCATGTCTTTCAAACATGCCATGGCATTTGTTTTTCTTAGCTCTTCTGACTTTTTTTTTTATGTCATGCATGGTGTAGTTGAGAGCTCATTGAGCTGTGACTCAGATTGAAAAGTATGGAAGTATTTCATAAAGCTGTTGAAGTTCTAAATTGTTTGGGATTGATAGTAAAGCACCAAATGCTTTGTAGTAAATTTGTGTGCAAAGTACATACCATGTGAATGAAGATCTCCACTTTTTCCATGGAGTGGTTATTTTCTGAGTCTTCACATGGTACTCACGTCTTTTGGCTCAGATGTGACAGTGAAATTAACTGCTTTCTCTTTTTCTTTACCAGATCTTTTACGACTCTGTGCTACTCAGCAGATGGTCAATCTATTCTGGCAGGTGGATTGTCAAAATTTGTTTGTATATATAATGTCAAGGAACAGATTCTTATGAAAAAATTCGAAATTTCGTGCAACTATTCTTTAGATGCAATGGAGGTATGTGAACACAGGAGTCTTTTTTTCATTTTCTCACCCCCACAAGACTTTGGTTTTGGTATAATATCTCATTAAGTGTGATTCATGAATGTTTTTTTTTAACAATGGGTTTATTTTTGTGCAGGGGAGGGGTAAGGAAATACTCCTCTTGGAACAGAATTCCTGAAACTTGTCAGATTTGTAGTGTGCTTGTGTTAAACGGGCAGAACTCTCAAGCATACTAAGTCAGTTTGCACTAGATTTTAATGGAAGTGAAAATTTAAATTACCAATGTTTTGTACTAACCTAACTCCCTGGGTGTCAGTTTGTGTCAGCAAAGAAATGAAGGATTTTTTTTGTGGACACAGAACAACATCACTGACCTTTACAAACTCCGTTTCTGACTATTGCCAAATGCCAAATTAAATTCCTTCTGAAGTAAAGCGAATAATGAAAAGCATTAGAAGGAAGAAAATTCCAGTAGCCCTTTTCACCATCCCCTTACCTGAAAGACTGATGGTTGTTCCAGTGTTCAGGTCAGGCTATATTTGACTGTGCTTCCAAGTACACTTCTTTTTCAGCAGTGGTTTATGAGCTGGTGTAGCTCAACGTCTGGCTTGAAAGGGAAAGAGCCAGCTGAAACAGGATCCTGGAGGGGATGGTGTTTAGAAATGGGAGCCAGGGAGGTCCCTAAAATCTCATTTACATTGTGAGGTCCCTAAAGTCTCATTTGCACAGTGTTCTGGGCACACAGCCCTTGCATTAGCACCGTGCAGTTATGGAACCTGCAAGACAGAAATGGCAGGGCTGCAGCTGAGGAAGAAAACAGTGCATCTGACACAGAATAAAGTTATAATAATGTGAAACCTCAGTCTAAACTGAGCTCTGCTGTTTGAGAAGAGATCCAGTGCAGTGAATGGAATTTGCATGTTTTTCCAGGAGTACTTAGATCGCAGGAAAATGACTGAATTTGGCAGCATGGCTCTGATTGATGAAGGGGGTGGAGGTGATGAAGGTGTTGCCATCCCTCTTCCCGGAGTAAAAAGAGGTATGGCTTTGGCTTTGCTCTCTTGTTTCTACTTTTACGTAGATCAAAACCTTTAACATAGATAAGAAAGATGGGTTTGACTTGTTGAGCTCAGTTTCAACGTCAGGATTACAAAATTCAGTCCCACCACTTAAGCTGTAGGATCTCTTGAACATGGACTGTCCCTGGCTTACCCAATCTGTAATTCTGCCAGGTTTTACCATGCTGCACATTATTTAATGGTAACATCATACTCAGAGTTGATAACTAGACTGTGAACTTGTGGTGAATATGTTAAATCACTTCTAAATTTCTCTTTTAGGTGACATGAGCTATCGACACTTTAAACCAGAAATAAGGGTGACTTGTGTGCGATTCTGTCCTACAGGTTAGTATCAACAATTAGTTGAGGATTTTTTATTCCATTTAAAACAAGCAAAAGCATAGAGCATTGGAGGATTATCATTACTCTTCTGTTTCCATTCTAGAATCTCTTTTCTGTTAAATATTCTGTTAAATATTGTTACTTCTCTTCTAGGACGAAGCTGGGCAGCCACCACCACAGAGGGTCTCCTGCTCTATTCATTGGACTCTGGGCTAATTTTTGATCCTTTTGAGCTGGATATTGATGTCACACCCAGCAATATACACAAAACACTGAGTCAGAAGGAATACACTATGGCTATTGTCATGGCCTTCAAGCTGAATGAAAAGAAATTAATTCAGGAGGTCATAGAGGCTGTCCCTAGCAGTGAAGGTGAGTGGGTCTGCTATGAAATTGGGGTGAGCTAGCTGTAAGCAGACATGTGCAGCCAAAATAAGTTGAGGTGTAAATGTAGACAGTTTATGTTTTAATTTTACCAATCTACTTCTCATTTAGTGACTTCTCAGCATGGAATTTGATCAGGCCTAGATGTGCAGGCAAAGTTTTTGGATGACAGCACTCATTGATACTCCAGAACATCTGTTGGAGGGCTTGGACAATGACTGGAGAGCCAGAGTACAGCTGAGGAGAGGCTGTTGTAATTGACTGTTAACAGGATGATTGTGTGCCTGTTTCTTAAGCAAAAGCTGGTTTTGAGAGTGGATTATATATAATGAGGTCATTTAGTTCTATGTGAGATTATTTTGAATGCGTCTAAATTGTGTTTCTTTGTGCTGTGCAGTTGCTGATGGCATTCAAACACTTCCTGTGTGGGCAGGTGATTTTGCTGTCTTTTCAAGTATGATTTACTGCCTCTGATTGGTGTGCATAACTAGTTCCACAGAATACAGAAATTTGGGTTAAGTCAGGAGCAGCAACAATAAAATCTTCTACACCGAACGAGAAGGAAAGGGTGGAAGTAAAAGTTCTGAATCAGAGCTGCTGCAGGGAGTACTCTGCTAGGAGGAAGAACTTGGGGAGGAAGGAGTTAATTTCGTGCTTTTAATACAGTAGTGTTTGGAAGGTTCAAAGAAGGAAGATTGTCTCCTGACAGATTGTGGTACTGTAGCCTGAAATACAGCACTAAATACCCACTTCCCAAGACACAGCTTTCTTCTCCTTCCCTTTATGGTTTCCTGTGGTCTCTTTCATGTTATTCCAAATAGTAACTCAACTTTATGGATGTTTATGGGCTTTTTTTCCTTTTTTGCACAGTTGATGTTGTGTGCTCATCACTGCCAGACCTGTATGTAGAGAAGTTACTGGAGTTTCTGGCCTCTGCATTTGAGACCTCCTGTCACCTGGAGTTCTATCTTATTTGGGCTCATAAGTTGCTCATGCTGCATGGACAGAAGCTGAAAACAAGGTGAGGTCCCATGAAAGTCAAAATGGATTTTTAAATTAAAATTAAAAACCTGTCAGTTTAAGGCTTTTACTTAACTTTTACCGACATTCTAGATAATGCATGCACAACAATTAGAACTACTTCAGTTTTACTACTTCTGTACTAGTGGTAAAAGTTACAGTTTGGACTTGATCGTAAAGGTCTAAAAAGATTCTGAAAAGTGTGTATGACAGAATTGGAATACATTATTGGATTTGTGAAGATAAATGGCAGAAACACTTTTCAGATATAACAGATAAAACTTCGCTTAAGTTGCTTGGACAATAACTGCATAACGATTTCAAGAGTGATCGTAGGATTTTGGCATGTGTGTTTTTAAACAGTTATGCATCTTAAATGTAACTGAAAGGTAATGTGCAGGTACTGAGTGCATTTTTACAGACTTAGCTTGTGATTATAACTGCAGTCTTAGCTGGTAATACTCTGCCTTTCTATGCACTTTAGAGCTACATGGGCCTGGTCTGTGAATTATATGCACCCCACCCATAATATGGAATTTTTAGACTTTTAGGAACAAAACCAGGCAAATTTACAAATTTAAAATGGGCTAAGTGAGAGGTAATCTGAGGAGGAGTCCTGCAACCCAGTGCGTTGTAACTCTTCCCTTGCTTCAGTGTGAGTATCAATGTTTTAGTTACTGAAATGACTGGAACAAATTCTCTCGTTTTGTTGCTGCTAAAGTAGGACAATTTAAAACAAACTCTCCCTTGTTCAGAAAGTATTGTAGTATCTGGAAGGAACTGTCATTGCTGCAGCAAGCAGAATTAGCTCTTCAAGACACCGTTTGACATTAGAAAAAGATCTTAATAATATATTACTTGTGTTGAGTATAATCATTAAGGGCAGAGTCAAAAGAAAAGAGCTTTTGTTTATTTAGTACTAAAAAGTTCACATTGAAATTAACATGTAAGCTTATTAAAATTTTGAGAGTATGGAAAGGTTCTAGATCTCCATATGTAAATATGAATTGCACTGCAAATTGCATGTTTTCTCCACCCAAGGTCAGTGAAGCTGCTCCCTGTGATTCAGTTCCTTCAGAAGAGCATCCAGCGCCACTTTGAAGATGTTTCAAAACTGTATGTATTGTTACATTTCAGAGTTCCAATCAAAAACCTGGAATGATTTGGGGGATGACAGTGTGCTGTTAAAACTTTAGAGACAGTCTTCTTTTAGAGGTGTTTTTATTTTAGGAGGAAAACAACGTTTTCCTGTTTATTTTTACAGCTGTGAGTGGAACATCTACAACATCAAATATGCGTTGGCCATTTCTCAACAGAGGGGCGTGAAACGTCTGGCAGAGGAAACACCAGGAGATGAAGAAGAGTTGGATTCTGACAGTGATTATCTTATGCAAGAAGCTCATAAGGATAATTTGAGTTCCTAATTACTCTTTGTGAGAGGGAGAAAACCTCAGACAGTATTTTATGCAGTGGTATTCACTGAGAATGAGTGGCCCTCATAGTGGCATCAGCTCCTGACATTGTGATGGAGTTACATGGGAGGTAGTGATGGAAATGTAGGATATGCCATGGATGGCACTTTGCCTATTTCTTGTAGGCTGTAAACTTGACAGCATTGATTTCTTGATTATCTGACTTATTTTTTAATAATTCCTGATTTCAAATAGGGAAAAAAAGTGTTCTTAGTGAAGTTAGAAGTACAACTGGAAGAAGTTTATTCTTTTATTAAAAATGCCTTGTACATTAAATATTGAGAATTTTTTAGTGCAGGCTTGTCCTACATTTGAATCTGAATTTAAAAAAGGATAAAAAAAATTTTCTTATTTGGAAATGTACTGCTCTCAACTTGTTTAAAATGTTGTTTTACTTGGATTTACTGTGTACATATTTCTGGCATACGCTTTTCTTTGTTCTATAACTTCTAAATATGATGAAATTTCAATAATGATCATAAGTGTTAGACCCATAGCAACAAAAATTGATGAAAATATACTGAGCTTTGCAACTTTTGTAGAGGTTTGTTTGACAACCTTGAGATACTGTAGTGAAAATTTGTTTGGACATTACCAACTCAATAATGTAACTTCAGCTGTAAGAGGATGTGTTACAAATGTCATGGCTTGTTTGGGTTTTTTGTCTTTTTTTTTTTCAATTATGAAAGCCCTTTCTGGTATTTTTTTTAAATAGCTGTTTATTAACACATTAAAACCTGAAATTTTTGATTCCCTTTATTTTTGTGAATTGATGGGAGAACTGGCTAATAAGAGTGGGGTCCTGAATACAAAGAATTGTGTCTATCCTTGTAATACTTTCAAGCCACATGTTGAAAGGGCTTGTTAATGAAGATACTGCAAATATTACCAATCATCCAGAATTGATTTTCCCAGCATATTCTGTTCTTCTGGATTTGTTTTCTGGTCACTTTTCACTGTTGGAATAGACAAGAGGTATAAATATTAAAGGTAACTGCGATGAGATCTCCCCACCATGTCCTCCAGGCTGAACAGACCAAGTGCTCTCAGCCAGTCCTCACACGGCTTCTCCTTAAGGCCTTTGCAATCCTCACTGCTCTCCTTTGGACACTCTCTGATAGTTTAATACCTTTCTTCTCAGCCTTTCATTCCCCAGTCTGTCTGCACATCCAAGAATTGCCCCATCCGAGGAGCAGAATCCAGCACTTTCCCATGGTTGGTGATTGCCCATCTCTCTAACTTACCAAGGTCTCTCTGCAGACCCTCCCTGCCCTCGAAGGACTCAACAGCTCCTCCCAGTTTTGTACCGCTTGCCAACTTGCTTACTTTCCCCCGTAATTTCGGCACCGTTATTTTACCCTCAATCCCTTTCCCGCCGCTGCCATTCCCGGTGAATGAGGGTCGGGAAGGGAACAGGAGCCCACAGACCCCAGCGCTGAGGTGGCCCCTCCGCGCCTCCAGGGGGCGCCGCCAAGGGCGCAGCGGCCTCCGGGCGCGGCCATCCCGGTTCGCGTGGGCCTCACCCGCTCCCGCTTCCCGGCTCCTCCGCTTCCCGGCTCCTCCGCCGCCGCTTCCCGGCTGCTCCGCTCCCGTTCACCCCGCCCTCAGCCATGCTGGCCTCCCGAGGCCCGGCCCTGTGCACCGCGCTGCGGCGGGCAGCGCCCGGCGGCCTCGCTTCCTTCCACTCCTCCGCTCGGCGCTGCCGCGCCGCCCGCGTCGCTGTGGTGAGTCATGGAGGAGCGCGGGGCCTCGGGGGCCGGGGCAGCGCTGAGAAGAAGCGTTTGTGTGTTTTTTTTTTGCTCTCTGGCTCTCCCTAGCCACCCTCGGCCCTGCAGCCGGGGTCGCTCCGGCTGTGGGGGCGGTGCACGGGAGGGTTCGGCCGGGTGGCGGCCTGGGAAAGCCTCGCCTGGTGGCTGCGGCAGCTGGAAATCATGGGGAAACGCTGAATTTGAGAAGAGAAAGGTGCTTACAGTTCAGAAAGTTGGAGGAAGCCAGACCAGGAGTGGGAAACATGTAAAAATTGGCGTCTGTATAGTTGTTGGCCTGGAGTTGATTTGTGAAGAACCACAGAATAACGGGATGGGTCAGGCTGGAAGGGGGCCACCGTGGCTCACCAGGTCCGACGTCCCAGAGCACACGGCACAGGATTGTATCCAGAGGGTTCTGGAGTATCTCCAGTGAGGAACACTCCATACCCTCCTTGGACAAGCTGTCCCAGTGCTCGCTCACTGCACAGGAAAAAAATTCTTCCTCATGCTCAGGCGGAACTTTCTTTGCATCAGTTTCTGCTCATTCCTCTTTTTCCATTGCTGGGCACCACTGAGCAGAGCCTGGTCCATCCTCTGACACCCCTCCATTTACATATTTGTACACATTTATGAGGTCTCCTCTCGGTCATCTCTTCTTGAAGCTGAACAGCTCCCTCAGCCTTTCCTTGTGAGAGATTCCCCAGTCCCCCCCTCATCCTTACTGCCCTCCACTGAGCCCACTCCAGGAGCTCCATGTCTCCCTTGTACTGGAGAGCCCAGGGATTCTTAACGTGAAATAGTTTATGGTGTAACTAGGTCAGGTACCGGCATTGAATCTGTTTAAACTGGGTTATGCTCTTTAGCAGGAAAGGGGGGTAAAACATGTTACAAATACAGAAGAAAGCAAGGAGATGGGAGTGCTACAGTTTGCCCAAGGAAAAAACAGGCTGCAGGTGGTGTCCCAAACGGATACACAGTTTTGGAACTCAGTGGACAGTCTTTGAAGCTCGAGCTTTGCATAATCTAGACAGCATTAAAAATAAAGGAATAAGAAGGCATTGCCTGCATGAAGAAGTCTGTTTGGGGCAGAATTGACTTGGGGAAGGGCAGAATGCTGGTCCAAATGGCTAAAAAGTAACCCAACAGGAATGCTGTCATTTTAGCAAGTCACAGCTTTTTAAATAAAGCTGGGAAAACAAATGGTATTTTTTATATTAGTGATGTAAATTTCTGACTGTGGTAAAAGACAGGTTTGTCATCAAGCAGGTACTGAAATAACAGAAGAGTTTTTATATAAAAGAGTTTATAATAACAGTGTTCACTGAGTTTCCAAAACATTAAAAAAGTGTTGCTCATAGAGCATAACTTTAGCCCAGTCGCTTGTCTGCTTATTCAGTCTAAATTAAATGAAAGATAAAACAAAAAGTTGTGAAGTAAAAGGCAGCTCTTAAATACCAGAACAGGATTAACATGGACAGAAGAACATTCATGGATCTTGCTCATTTGGTGAAGTGATGGTGATATTTGGTAAAGTGATGCCCATGATAGCAGACACCTGGGTATTGTGACCTGCAAGTCCCTTCAAGTCTAACATTTCTGGCTAAGATTTTTTCAGTTGTGAGTTTCTGTTCATGTGTCTGTGTTTTAAAAATTCTCAAGCTTCAAAAAACTGAGGGAAAACCAGGAAGGAAGAGACTAAAGTAAAAAAAAATAATCATAAGAGAGAAAAGGAAATTGACTTCCTAACTGGATTTTTTTCTTTCAGAACAAAGAGCCAAACAAAAAACCCTGAAAGAGTTCATTTGTATACTTTCAGGAACTAGATAAACCTTTGGATTTTTTTTTGGTTTTGTTTCGTTCTTACAATGTCTTTTAAAAAAATGGTTTTTCTCTTTCTACTTTGTCAGATTCTCCTCCCACAAAAGGGTAGCTGACTGCTTTGTGCTTTTTATTCTCTGGTGTGTATAAACTAATTAAAAGTATTATTTCTATATTGTTAAAGAAAAGTATGGCTAATACAGCTTAATTATATCATTGTATTAAAAGTGATTGAGCTGTTGATCTCTGATGCAGATGCTCAGGTAAAATACAGCAGCAGGTAAAGTAATTTATTGTAAGTGCCACTTCAGATTGTATTTCTGTCCCAATTGTGATTGATGTGCACCTGGATGAGCAAGTGTTTCACATGGATGCAGAGACTTCATAAAAAAGATGAATGACACTCAGAACAACCCACTGTGTGCACAATAAAAACATGTATACCTAAGGGTAACATGTTTATTAACTGTGGAATAAATGTAGAAGCCAGGAAATAAATAGTGGTTATTTCTGAGCTCTGTGATGGGTTGCTATAAATAGGAGATGCCAGTTCTGCAGTGGGTCAAGTGGTGACACCATTGCTAATAGGAGGGTGTTCACTGGTATAGTAAGAGCTTGCTGTTAAGTTGGGGTTTTTTTTTGTTGTTTGTTAACTATTTTTTAAAATCTTACCTTGTGAAAGATCCTGTGAGGAGCTTTGTGCCACCTGCAATACTGTGATATGTTCTTTCTGCAGGTCCTGTCTGGCTGTGGTGTCTATGATGGCACAGAAATCCACGAGGCATCAGCGTAAGTTGCTTTATGGGGCTGTAGGCTCCAAAAAAAAGTCTCCATTGCATTGCAGCAGTTTGTTTAATTTAGTTTTGCTGTCTCTGGCTATCAAAATTACTCTGAGAGATGTATGATGAGTCTTTCTCACAGTTTTCTCACAGCATAATGGTGAGCTCAGGCTGCATTCTTGCAGAACTCAGTGATTGTCTAAGGATGCAGCACCATGCATGTGATGCCAGAACACTGAGTCTGAGGGAGACTCTCTTCAGAAACAGAAATTCAGAGTTCCAGATTCCATCTCAAGAGAGTTAAATACAGACTTAATTTCAGAATAATTTTGGTTTTCCATTCCTGGGGCTAAATCTAGCAGCAGCATTGCATAAGTGGAATTAACTCTTACTGTGAATTAATAAGAGATGTGTCACCTAGACCTAGATTAAATGTTAATGGCTATGTTAATTGTGGGATTCTTCTATAACACCTGGGGACTTGGAGAAAGGAAGCTTTTGTTGTTCCTGGTTGCCTGCTTTGGTGGGATGTGTGTTTTTCCTCATCTTTCAAAGTCAAGTGGTAGAATACTTGTAGCAAGATTTAAGGGTCAGATAAAGCCTCTCAAAGTTTTCTGCATGTTTTATCTTCATTTTTATAGTGTCCTGGTACACCTGAGCCGTGGGGGAGCAGAGGTTCAGATGTATGCTCCAGATGTCCCTCAGATGCATGTCATTGACCACAGTAAAGGGCAGCCAGCTGAAGCTGAGTCAAGGTAAGTCTGTGATTAATGAGTTTTCCAGCCTCAGTCTCTTCAATATCTTCAGACATAGCAGCCTGTAATGCCTCTTGTAGCACTTTGCTGAATGCCTGTGGTAGCTTTGTGCCAGCTGTGGTGGTTTTCTTGGAGAGAAGATACTACATGAGTTTTCTGGACTTGATGATATACAGTCTGTCAGTGCCTGTGTTTCCCAGCAGTAGCATTTCAGAACCATCAATAGCTTCAGTTACTAAATACCAATGTTTTTGTTTCCTCCTTTTCCTCTGCAAAACTTTTTTTACACTGTTCTGTGTGCAAATGCTTAATTAATCACATTGTTTTATTTCTGGTTCTTCAAGGAATGTTTTAGTGGAATCTGCAAGAATTGCTCGTGGTAAAATTGCAAGCCTGGCTAAGCTCACTACGGCAGACCATGATGCTGTGATATTCCCTGGTGGATTTGGAGCTGCCAAAAACTTGTGAGTGCCAACTAAACGTCAGATTCCTCCACTGAATATTCATAATTAACTGTGGATGGGGCTCGGAGCAACTCGGTCTAGAGGGAGTTGTCCCTGCTTATGGCAGAGGGGTTGGAGTGAGGTGATCTTTAAGGTCCCTTCCAGCCCAAACTGTTCTGTCATTCTATGGGCCACGATTCACACAATAAAATTAATAAATGGCCTTATTTACTACATATGTAACTCCTGATTAATAAGGATAAGGTCTTTCAAAGTCTTGCCATTGTGTTGTTTTAAATTCTCTGAACAATGTTGATGAGAATTCAGGAGTTTAGATAATGCAGTTTAGAATTCAAGAGTTTAGATAATCCCCCTAGTGGTGTTTCTTTTTAAGTCTGAGGGAAGTGAAGGTAAAACTTCAACGGTTTCAGGTGCTTGTACTGGTTTTCTGTTTCTTCCTCTCTGCCTGCCAAAAAATACCCTCTTGCTTAATAATTATACAATACAACAACAGCTGGGTCAAAAAAAAAAAAAAAGGAAACAAAATGTGTTAGCTGTGTGGGATACTGATGATCTTGCTATTGAGATGCTTTTTTGTTGGCTTTGAGAAACATGAATGTTGCTTCCTTTTTCTTACGTATTTTTCTTCTGCGAAAAGATTGCTGTTCAACTTCTCAGTAATCCTAGAAAGCTGGTTTGATAATTCTCATTTCAAGATGTTTTTATTAAATAAGGTACTTTTTGGCAGACCGGAGCCTTAGAAGAGAGTCGTTTTGGCTGAAGCATTCATTGATGGTCATCCACAGTGTTTTTAACCAGCTTTTTTAGTAGCTGTTAAGTTTGGGATGGTCCTTTGGAGCCAGTCTGAGGGCAGACAGGCTAATAGCTCTGTTTGTAGGTTTATACTGAGCTTTGTGTAAGTTTCTTGTTGTGACAGATCTACCTTTGCTGTTGATGGGAAGGATTGCAAGGTGAACAGAGAAGTTGAGCGAGTCCTGAAAGACTTCCACAAAGCAGGCAAACCTATTGGGTACGTATGTGAGCTGGATGGCATTTATTTGGAAGTGTCAGCACAGAGACAACCTGTGTTTTGTTGAAACGTGCAGCTGTTGTTGTTGGGACTGGAAAAAAGGTCTTCGGTTTTGTATCATTTTTAGCATTTTTTAAAATGCATTTTTCAAGGGGTATGTGTGTGTAGGTGTTTGTCAAAGCTGAGAAAATGCTGAGAGGAAGTTGCCTTGTGATGTTTTTCAGATTTTTGAGGCTGTGTCCATTTGAATCTTTTCAGTTGTGAGCAAGTTCAGGAATAGTGCTGTTGTAGAATTGCTCTTACAATTCCTTCTGTTGCAGCCTGTGCTGCATTTCCCCAGTGCTGGCAGCAAAGGTGCTCTCTGGTGCTGAGGTAACTGTGGGCCACGAAGAAGAGGAAGGGGGCAAGTGGCCTTATGCTGGGACTGCAGGAGCCATCAAAGAGCTGGGAGCAAAGCACTGTGTGAAAGAAGTAACCATATCCTTTCCTGGTAACTCCCATGTTGGGAGACAGTTCAGAAATGTGCCATTAAAGGGATGAACACATGTAGGATCTGTGCTTTTCCATGTATATTTTCATGGGAATGTGCAGTGTGTAGCAGATAGCAGTGGTACAGTACAGTACACAGCTGTGTAACTACTACTGTGTAACAGCACACTGGGAGTTAGAAGTTGTTCTCAGTCAGCTCCCTTGGACACCCAGTAATGCATGAAGTGCTGAATGAATTTGCATGTAAAACTGGCATGAGTTACAACTGATCAGTTCTCCTTGAAATTTTTATTATTTTCCTGAAGTCTAATGCTGCAGTCACACTTTACTCACAGACATTTTACTACAATCAGTGAATTTTGTAAGTTTTCTTGTCTTTCTGGGTGTTTCCACAGGTTTCTTGTGCAGCATTTGTACTTCTGGCAAAAAATACCTTGTCATAGCTTTGATTATAATTGCAGCTGTCTTTACAGCTGGACAATATAACATATTTGGAGGAAGTTTTTATAGGATGGTGGAGTTGTGAGGTTTTGTCAGTGCTGGTTCATTTTGCGGGCAGCATCTGCAAGTGCTGTGTTTTCCTTAACTCCTTTTTACGAAGCTCATGTGGATACAAAAAATAAGGTGGTGACCACCCCAGCATTCATGTGTGAAACAGCTTTACACCATATCTTCGATGGCATTGGGGCCATGGTAAAGAATGTGCTAAAATTAACTGGCAAATAAAATCAGAGATGTTTAAATTTAGGGCATAGTATCAAACATATCATGGACCAATGGAGACATTTGCACCTGCTTGTCCTGTTCACGCTAGTGAGTGCTGATATGAAGCTGATTGATTCCCAACTGCAGGGTTTTCCATGCTTTTTTGAGAGAGGGACATTGCAGAGGACAAGGAGCCTGGCCTGAGACAGAGAGCATTTTCTTGAGCTTTTCCATCTGGAGAGAGCAGTCTGGATGTGTTCTGAAACAAAGCCTTCCCCACACACCAATGTCAACCCAGTTCTAAGGGGGAAAAAGAGACTCAAGGCCCTTTCAGAAGCTGAGGATTTGGCACATGTGGATGAAGAATGGGAGTAGAGGTTCAAGGTGTATAAGCTCAGGCCTGTGTCTGGGAACTAAAAGCCAGGACCATCTGTTGAGGGAAAAGACATCTTCTGCATCCTAATTTAGCTTGGTATTAATGAAAAGAATTTTTTTGTTCCCATTTCAAAGAATCCTGCTTTCACAAAGTCATTCTGAACACCAATCAGCAGCAGGACACAACTGCCACAAGAGTAGCACTTTGAAAAACCCATCCATTGGCCCATTATAGTTTTAAAAGGTCTTGAAATGAAGAAGAAAATATCCGCTGACGTGACGCACAACTCCTAGGGACAGCACCCCTCTTCAAGCAGTTGTATGACAAGTAGTGAATGGAAAAAAACAATCTCAAATTATCCTAACTTCCTCTGCTTTAGGATAATAAAGCTTTCTTCAAAGAAGTATTGAATGTCTGGAATAATGATGTATAAATAAATAAATTGCTGCCTTTAGCTCATCCTTGTCCTTTCACTTTTGTTTGGGAGCTGCCTTTGATAACTTCCACTGGTTGGTACATTTTAGCAGTTTTTCTGCTTTTCAGTTCTCTTCACCAGTTTTGTATATTATTTCCATAGAGAATCTAGCAGAATCTTCCCCACCTATTCCAAGTTTTTTGCCACCTTTCTATTGAGCAGGACACAACATTCCTGAAATTCAAACAAATAAACAAGCAAAATGACAACCCTTACCTTGGATTAAAGTTTCTCTTCCATGACAGACCTGCTGAAGTGAACCCATATTTTCAGGGGAGAATTGTGTGCTTCATAAATGAATCTACAAGCCTTAGATGGAGTTGGTGTATGGCAAATGCCATCTGTGACTGAACACTTGCCAGGGGTTTGGAGTGGCTTTTTTTTTATTGGGAGGGAGTGAAGAGAAGGGAAGCTTGAGTGTGAGTGTTGGGCATGCTCATCTTGCACAGGGTTCAGGGAATAAGCATTTTTGCTTCTGGAGCCTCTTAATTTTGTCACTAAAAAATGAAATCACATCAGAATTTAGAAGATTTGAATTTGTACTTCTGTGCTGGGACTGTTTTCTTGGGGTATTCCAGAGATTCCATGTGCAGATCACCAACTCCAGTGAGGTTACAAAGGAATCACACAGGCACCAAGCCATCGTGGAAGTAGGCATGGTTCATAAAGTGGATTTTGGACATTCTCTGAAACCTTTTTTGCTTCTGCATCAAATTCTTCATGAAATTTTCAGTATCAAGTTGGTAAGAAACAGAATTTAAAACTACCACTATGTAATTCAGTGCAAAAACCATCCTTCATCAGCGTTACTTGTACAAAGTGGGTACTTTTAGTATCAATTTTATACACAGAGGCTTAGGAGAGGATGGGAAGTCATTGTTCATCTAAAATGTAGTAATATTTTAAAGTGCATGTGTTTCTCACATCTGTAGGAGGTTTAAAAGAAATTTTGTAACAGAATATCACGAAATAGAAATGGTACTGAAATCCCCAGGGTGGAAGAACAGCTGTTGTGCCTGTGTTAACAGCACCTTCCTCTGCTGCAAGAACTCAGCCCTGGGTTAAACCTTCCCATGAACTCCCTCACCACAGCAGGCCTGAGGGTTGGAATTTAAGACTTCTCATATCTGCAGTTCCTAGGAAGGGCAGCTGTGGTGGCACAAAGCTTTCTTAGATGCTGAATCTTGGATTCAGGTGCCCTGAGAAAAAAGATGATCCTTTGAAGAAATTGCTGTTACCATCAGTGAGCAGCTGTGAGAAGTTGGTGGTTGGATAATCCAGATGGTGCCTCTGTACAGTCCTCAACTCTTTTTACCCTTCTTTTTTAATTTCTCTGAGTTTAGAGATAATAGAGTTTTTTAAGGGAGAAAGAATCATGCACCAGAATTGCCTTTCATTTTTAAAATTCTCTCCAATTTCCCAGCAATGTGCTGATTAGAAACCTCTGATACACACATTTTTCAAGGCTTTGGTGGTGTGGGGCTTTTTTTGGTTGTGTTTATTTGTTTAGTGTTTTTTTTTGTTTTGATTTTGGTCTTTTTGTTATCAGTAGAAAGTTGTTTCACTTCGGTGGAAGATGTAGGATTGTCACCTTGGCTTTCAGCCAGTGTAAATTTGGAGGGAAATTCCACGCGCGTTTAGAGATTATTATTAGAGATTTGTCTGCAAAGCTGGGATTTTCCATTGCTTCCATAGGGCAGATTGGAGCTGGTGAGGACCTTGCTACTTTCAGCCAAGTGGACAGGAGTTTATGATTAATGTATTTTGCTAAATGCTACCAGAAACAAGAAGTGAAAGAGACTTCTTGAAGCCTCCACCAGGAGTCGTGCAATACCTGGCTTATGGATTCCTAACTTTGTTCATCTTTGGGAAGCATTTAAGAGCTTTGTCCTACTGAAAGGGAGTTGTAATAACTGCGTTCCTGCTAGAGCTGCTTTTCTAGTGCTTGCAGGGTTAACTTGCAGGGATGGGAGGAGTTGCTGCGCTCAGCTGTGATTCTGCCTGTCCCCTTTTGCTTCATTGATGGTTACACACAAACCCTGTTTTGTGAAAGGTTTCTCTTTGGGTTGTTGCAGCGTTCACAAATTGGCGGGGGTGCTTTTCTAAAAGCAGAAATGGGAGTCGGAGTTTGAGAAGCCCGTTTTATTTTTTACCCTTTGCTTTGTGGCTTCAAGAGACATTTCTTTTGGGGAGGAATAAAAAGCCAGCAGAGGGCACTTGGTGAACAACGTTCTGTGCAGGATTTCACTTACCCAGGGAAAATATTCCAGCTGTGTGACAGCTGGAACGTGGGACAGTTCTGTAGGGCAGTGTTTTAGACATTTTGGATGCATACGAAGAATAAAACAAATATTGCTTTCTCCTAGCTTCACAAAAATAAATGACACATCCAATTCCATTGCAATGAATGCATTTGTCCTGCTGTTGTTAAGATTCATTTCTTCAGCACAGTTATTTATCCTGCTGAAAATATAGTAGCATGTACACATAAATTAAGCTCTAACCCCTTCCTGTGATATAGATATCAGAAAAAAATGAATAAAAATGTAGTATAAAGTCATAAAGGTACATGGTGAGGTTTGGGTTTTTTTGATGGGGATGGGGGTTTTTTTGTTTTGTTTTCTTGTTTGGGTTTTATTTAAACACTAGTGGTGTTATAGCCAACGGGACTGAAAATTAAACTTTGTCAGGAAGGACTTTTATCAGGCCTAGAAATATCCCTGGAAGGAAACACTGTTTCATGAAGTATTTGTGGCTTTGCAAGTTAGCAAGTTAGCAGTATTTTATATGTGTGAATATGCACTTATTTTTTTTTATTTTCTTTCAGAGTGTGAACTTAGATAATCCTCCACCTACAAATGATTAAGAGTTGCGTACATTCCAGGGCTTGATTCTTTTTTTTGACCTGGTTTTCTTCTTCCTGTGACTTCAAGTGCCCAAGGGGAAGCTTGCTTATTGTATGGGTGAGCCTTAGACCTCAGGAGAATTAAGGAGCTGATATTTGGTTATTTTCTCCAGAGTGATTCCAGGGGTAGCCAACATCTCTGCAGAAAAAGAGAGAGAGGGGAAGAGAAGGGACTAAACTGGGACTTGACCAGAAGCTGAAACAGAAGTTGCAGTGAAGATTGCAGCACCCATAGCAGCATGATTTCCTGCTGCATGTTTAAAAATAATCACCTTCCTTGCTTGTTTTCAGTATTTTCCAGTACTCTTTGTTCAACTTCCGAGCGTCAGGCTGTGGAACAACTGCCCCCAGGCTTAGCTGAATTAATGGTGAGAATTCCAGTCTAGTGGAAGATGTCCCTGCCCATGGTAGGGAGTTGGATCTGAATGATCTTTAAGGCCCCTTCCAACCCAAACCATTCTATGATTTTATGAGTCTGCATCAAATGTGTCCACATTAATTTCTTACTCATGTTCTCTGTGGGCCATTTCTCCCACATCCCATGAAACTAAAGGGATCTGACAGGGGAAAGCATTAACCAGTTAATCTGGCCTCACTGTAAACTTAGAAAGAGATGATCAAACAAACTCCTTGTTGTCTCTTACCAGTCTCACTGCCAAATATTGAGAAAAAAAACTAACTCGCTTTTACAGCTATTCTTTGTCAAGAATAATGTCCAAAGACCTTTTAAAAATTTCTTTAATGTAGTGTATTATCAGCCATATGCTCCTGCCATATTCAATATGTACGTGTGGGCCACCAAGGTACTGCAAGTGAGAGAAGTGGAGATTACTCCTTAAATGTGTCAATTGTTTTTGTACTCCTTAGTTTTCAAAGTGATCCCTCTTGTTCCCAATGAAACTCTGGAAGACACAAGAACTGTGTACAGCTCTGCACAGTGAGGGAGGTTTCAAGACAGACTTCCTGTGTCATCACCCAGGCAAGGAAGGACAACTCAAGGTCTGCTGGTCACTCAAACCTTCACTTGCAAGAAATTGGAATGGTGGTCGTGGATAACCACTGGGAATGACATTAAATACAGCTCTGGGAAAATATAATAAACAGGGACTTTAAACATCCCTAGTGCTGCTGCAAACCTGAGTCAGAAAAAAGGAGAGTTGTAATTTAGAGGTCAGCCAGGCCCTTCTATAGTCACACAGCTCACACTTGTCAGTGGAGGTGCTCACACAGCACAGAGCAGCACACAGAAATCACAGCAATAATTAAACATAAAACCAGATGGATGATACAACAAGGAAATAAATGTCATTTTCCCAACAACAGCACAGTAGGTGGACTCAAGTACAAAAAGTTTATGCCTTTTAAAAAACACGAAGCATTTTAAAAAACATGAGAGCATCAGAGTCTATTCATGTAATGGCTTTACAAACCAATTTTAATGGGCTTGATTTATCAGTGATAATCTATTAACACCAATTTTTACAGTGAATTTTCACAGCAGCCATAAAAGCCAAATTGTACAGTTTTTTGGTAAAGTTGGTAGAAATTAAATAGTATTTAATCTAGCCCATATGTTTATACAGGGCCTATTACTAAAACTTTTTAGTTCCACATGCAATACACTGGCTATGTTTGTGTTCTTGTACAGTTATTGCAGGGGTTTTATTTTCAAAATACACTCTGATAATGAATACATTAGTCCACTTACATGATTGGACTTCAAATATTTTTCAGTTTATGACCAAGAAGTTATGATGCTGATAGAATGAATGCCCAATACTATGTTAAGCAATAGCTAGGAAGTTTCTCCAGCTGTTGGCACAAAACAAACCCCAAACAAAGTGAGGAATCTTAACTCACATTTTTGGTCTGTCAATGGTGTCATCTGGAACAAAGTGCACTGCTTCATCTTCCTCCCCCTAAACCAGGAATGACTTTTTTCCAGCACTGTGCAGGGATGGTGTTGGGGAGCTCCCTGAATTTATGAAAATGCTTTGAGCTGCCAGCATCAAAAGAGCTTTGTATGGCTTGTCAATGGGAAAATACTACCAGGGATTTCTGCCTTAGTGTGTTTGGGTTTGAAGCAATTGGGAAGTTTGCCTCCCTTCTGTGCCATAAAGGGATTCCTGTAAAAGACTCTGGCTTGGAGCTGAAATGGCAGGGTTAGTTTAACCATGGAGATGCTGCTGAAATGGATTTCCTTGCATTTTAGTTTTCTTCTACTTTGCTGGAGGGTACTGTGAAAAAAAGGCAGCAGAAGTCCTCTCTTTATTCCAGCAATAAAGGTACATCTGGGCTGGGAGCACAAGAAGGAACCTATGCTACCACTCTGGATTCCTTAAATACAATCTTAAGACTATTTGCATATTCGGTTTTGCAATTTACATAGCCTATTTGCATAACAGTTTACATTATAAACCTATTCACATTACGTTTTCAGTGACCTTTGGCTTCCTGGTGGGCAGGGATGGCCATGGATCAGGGCAGGTGAAAAGCAGCATCCTCCAGTGTCCTGGGGGAATTATTTGGAGGGAGGAGGACTGGAGGCTGGATGAGGCTGCTGCAGGTGACCCCCAGAGTTGCTTCTGTCCTTCAGCACCAAGCACAGCCCTGCCAGGGCTCCTCTGGGTCCTTGCAGCTCAGTCCTTGCTCTGCCCTTGCACCACTCGTGCCCTGGCTTGGTCTCTTTCCCATCTCTGGCCAAGAAGCCCAGCGCAGCAATTTTTGGCAGACAAAAAACATTGGCGTAAGTAAGTGTAATGATTTGGAAAATACCATGAACCTCCTTCTCCCTTCCTCTTCATTTGTTTGCTCCAGATCCTCATTCTTAAAATTCTTGCTCTTCAGGAAACAGGAACTGCTTGGCCTGTGTTCTTATGCCATGCCCCGAGTGTATCATGTGTAGTGATATGTTCATGATAGTCCTTTCTTCTCAAAGGGTGAAACAGAAAAAGAATTTAGAAAAAAAGAAGAGAAAAAGTAATTTTAAACTAGGTGTGGGAATATTCTGGTTTTGGTGGGGGTATTTTTGTTGTTGTTGTATTTTGGGGGGGGGTTTTGTTGCTTTTTTGGTTTGTATGTTTTTTGCTGTTTCAGCTTTCTTTTGTGACTCTTGTCAAATGTCTTTCTGTACTCAAAAAGTATGGAAACACCTTTTTAATTCCATGTAAAAGTGGAGAAAAATGTTTTCTTAGTATGTAATTAGTGTAGGCTAAATCAGCACTCACACAGTGCCTGTTGATCTAGAAAGAATGAAAGGCAGAGCTGTGTGACCAATGTGGGGAGGGGAAAGGGAGGAAATTGGGGGAGAGGGAGAGGTTTTAGATGTCTTACATACAGTGTAACTAGAAGGCATCTGAGATGAGACATAAACCCAAATTCTGGCCACTGTTTAGAAAAAAAATAAGATTAAGGGAAAAGATTTAAGGAAAAGGAAACAAGTGAAGGAAAAGAAGAGAAGAGAAGAGAAGAGAAGAGAAGAGAAGAGAAGAGAAGAGAAGAGAAGAGAAGAGAAGAGAAGAGAAGAGAAGAGAAGAGAAGAGAGAAGAGAAGAGAAGGAGAGGAGGATATCATTAAAGGAAGACAGCCAAGTTACACCTGCACTTCCAAAAAAATATCCATCTGCATTGGCTAAAAGATGTGACCTGTCTTTTTTGATGTGGCAGTCAGTGCTATGATGAAGGAATTTTATAATTCCAAGTCTGGGTTGTTGCTACATACAGCACTATGTGGGAATGCAATTAGCACAGCTAGAACAAATTATTTCAGGATGTGCTGTTTCGACACCCCTTTGCCTTGTGGGAACCTTTGCAAAGAGAAAAGTTTGGTCCTAAAATGCACTGGCTCCTGGTTTGTTTTCAAGTGTGACACAAAACACAGACATTAGCTTCTAAATTAGATTTGGTTTGAAGTCCTTGCTCCTGACAGACTTTTTTTTCCTAGCAGCCCTCCGGACCCAGGCACTGCTGGCAAGGGAATTTGTCTCTAGTCTCTCTCTGCCTGCTGATCCATCAGAGCCATGTCTGGATATGTGCAGGGTCTGTGTCCACACATCTGGCACCAAAATGTTGAGATTCTTTGACTGAACAACCACCCCTGTGGGGATTTAGAAGATGTGTGGGTGTGGCTCTGAGGGACATGGTTTAATGGTGGACTTGACAGTGCTGAGTTAAGGGTTGGATTTGATGACCTTTTCCAGCCTCAGCTATTCTGGGATTCTGCACCTTCTGATAATGCTGGGCTACTGAAGTGGCTATTAGATTTTTAGAAGTCATAGAGTCCTTGAGATGAGGGCAAGCAGTTCAGACATATAGGGCCAACAAAACCACACAGATGTTACCTTGTAAATTTTCTGATTGCAGAGGCACCTCTCCAACTCTAGGAACAACTGAAATGGAAATAAGGAACTCTGACAGACCAAGCAATTGCTCTCAACAGGGTTTTTGGCTTTATTTCAGGTTTTTATTTGTAATCAAAATTTGTCTTGAAAAATACACAAAATCTGAGACAAACATTTGAAGGGTGGGACACAAAAAGACTGTCACAGTATGTACAATTCTTATAGTCAAATCCCTCTGTGCAGTTGGACCCCAGGTGTTCCACTGAGCTGCTCTGTACCCAGGATAGCCAAATACCAGCTGAGCTTCACTGCAGCACCAGCACAGGCCATGTGTGGGATTTTGTTTCTCTTCCCCACCATGGGGAAAGGGCCTTTAGTTTAGAAATTCAAAGGTAACTGTCTCCTTTATGTCCATTTTAAACTCTGATTTATTCTGTCCCTTCCTTGCAGAAACAATCTTGTCTCTCCATTGGAAAAAAAAGGTGCAGCTGTTCCAAATGAAAGTGGCTTGGTGTGCATCCTCGTGAGTCATTCCCCCTGCCCGAGGGCACAGTCACTGCTGATCACCAGTTCTGTTCTCTGGATGCTTTTGGGTTGTGAAATAGGGCAGTTGCAGTTCTGGCCCCAGACAAAACTTCTGCACTTCCTCGACACTGTGTGCAGGGTCCTTTTGACCCAAGTTTTACACAGGACACCTCTGCTACCTGAATTGAACATTTCCAGAAATAAATCCACTTAGTTTGCATCAGTGTCAGTTACAATGATTCTGATGAGTTTTTAAAATTTTTTTCCCCTCCAAAGGTGCTGTTTTTAAAGAAGTAAAATTGTCACAGTAACAATTTCTCATTGCACAGTTCCAGCTTAAGAATCCAGCTTAGCTGTGTTCCATGACAAAAAGAGATAATACTGATTCAGCCTTCTGAATTTTTTGCTTATTAAGCAGTGGATTTTGTAGTAATACATCACTTCCTTCCTGTACATGGGTATTTTATGAATGTCTACCCTCTTGCTCGGTCAGCTTTACCCTTCCGCTTGAAGAAATACTACATTTCTTGTGGAAAAAAAGGGTTCTTACTGATAGCCCGTGATGCTTAGGAGTGAAAACAGAAGCTGAAGTTCCACATAATCAGGTTTCACATAGTTTCCATCCTTACATTTCACAAAATGGGAGTGTCTTCCTACTTCCAGTTTTTGCCTGACACAGAGGGTAGTGACCCCCACTCCTCTTTTCAGTTGTCTTGAAGGACAGCAGATGAGAGACAAAAGAGCTCCCCCAGGATCAGCTATAATCTGATCCTGGAGTGTTGTGAGCCTTTTATCCTGTCATTAAAGCAAACCCACACAATCCAAAAATAAAATGTCTATCCTGGCAGCACTAAAACTAGACTCCAAGAAACAAATGCAAAAGCAGAGTTGCCACCTCAGAGCTTTGCTGCCCTTGGTTTTGTGGAACACCAGAATGTGGCACATGAACACCTGATGCTTGGTCTGTTCTCAGCTCTTGGTGCTTCTTTCCAGTGGCTCTGGAGCAGGTGTCACACTGACCCCACAGACCTGTTCTGCCCAGAAAGGTCCTCTGGTGAGGAGAATTTCCCAAAGACAAGGCTGGCTTCCCCTGTTACAAGTGCCAAAACCCCAGGGGGACCAGGAGGAGGAGAGAGAGGGGAAGCAGAACCAGACATGGCACATCCGTGGGGCTTCCAGAGGGAATCTGATTCTGCTCTGAAAAATTATAAAAGAGAGTCAGCATGTGAGTGGTGGCTTGACAAAAAAGTGTATTAGAAGTTTGCATGACACATTGTACAGGAATGCCTTGATGGAGGATTGTTTTTAAAACTATGGATTTTGGATCATTTTCAAAATTCTCCTTTTGTGTGTCTGTACCCAGTCCAGACAAAACAGTCTCAAGGTACTGGGACAAATAATTTTTTCTTCTTCACAAAAAAGGCAAGAAACTCGACAACAATGACTGAAACTTTTCTGGATGACTGAGAATCCTTGTTTGAAGTCCTGACAGAAAAGCAACAACCAGCCAGCTGTTTAGTGGGAGCTGTCCCTGCCCATGGCAGAGGGTGGGAACTGAATGATCTTTGTGATACCTTCCAACCCAAGCCATTCTATGATTTTCAGATGAAAATTTTCATTCTTCCTACTCAGGGCCTGAGACAGATGTTTTGCCTAAGAGTCCATAAATAATAGTAATAAATATTAAAAAGTCTAGGTCACACACACTTTAGGTGGTAGCAGCACTCTGTGCAACTCTCGGTGCAAAACCCACAGCGTGGACACAGGACACAAATTATCCCTGGCAAAGTGGTACCTTCAACCTGTGCTGGATGTAGTATACAAGTAAAAAGAGATTTTCAAGCCCTGACATAAAAAGAAGATAAATTTTTCTGCTGAGTGTTCCAAGTCCTTCTCTGAGAAGATCAGGCTCTGTATTGGTTTTCACATCACCAGCCTGAGGGTTGTTCCCATTGCTGTGGGATCAGCTGTCAGTATCTCACTGTAGTTAATTTATCTCTGGCCAGGGTGGTTCCCCCCTGTTCCTGGAAGGAGTTTGTGATATTAATGTGTAGAGAGCAAGTCAACATCAGGTAGTACTCAGTAATGTTTTGAAATAAATGTAGGGTTGTAACAACAAGCCACCAGGCCTTTTGTGTCCTCTTCCAGGCCCAGGCTCTTTCATTTTTTTTTCCCAGAGAAAGTGTTAAACTAGTTTTATTGACCCAGAAGGAGTCTTGCAAAACACTCAGAGTGAAAGTCGAATTTGGCTCTTTAAAGTGGTTGGGAAAAATGATCCATGCAGTGAGCAAACAGAAATGCAGCCATAGTGAAACAGATGAAAACTGTTTCTGATTTACATAAAAATAGTATGTGTTGATCTGCTTGACTGTGAAATGTGAGAACTGTTTCTGCATATAATGCCTTTGTTCTCAGCAGGTCATATTTTAATTTTGCATAGTCCCTTCTGAAATAACTACTAATACAAAACAGATTCCCTTTCTCTCTTTCTTAAGAAATTGCTGCAAATAAAAACAAAATGGGGGGTGGGAGCTGTGGCTGATGGTTTTCTTTAAAAGAAGTTGACAATAGGAAATATATTTTTCCTTTCTGCAAAAAATTACACTTAGAAAGTTATGCTTTTGTTTCCTCATCCCCAAGTCCCTTTAAAATCCTGCAGTACAAGAACCATCAGGTGTCAGAGGTGTGAGTTCCGTTTGTACTCCTACAGCAAAGTGAAACACTCCCCTTTTGTCCCAATAATTTATTTGTTTTTTCCTCAATGAAAATGCCTTTTCATTATAAGAAATAGTTATATTCAGGGATAGTTGTCAGGAAGGTTTTGGCTGAGTCAAACCTATATACAACTATCTCATTTAAATACAACCCATTTACATTTGGTTTGGAGAATCTTCCAATGCTTCTGCATTAAAAAGTTTGATCCTTGATAATTTCTGATTTCTTGTGGGAGGTAACAGCTGGAGATATTCTAATTCCTGTCCTGTTTGCTTTTATAAAGTAATGTGAAAGCACATAATACCATCTTGAATTTAACTTTATATTTTTTAAAGACCTTTAAGCAGCTAGACTACTTATTTTAGGTCTAAAAATGGATATTTCCTCTATTTTTTCAAGTTGTTTTTTCTCATCAGGCACAAGAACTCTTTTTTTTTTTTCTGTGTGATCACAAGATAAAACATTGGAACATTTCTCTTTCTTAGTTTCTATCTGAGTTTATTGCAGCCTAATCTTTCTGTAATGTCATAGTGTGGCTGAACTTCCCATGCTAACTGTAATATAATAATTGCTATGTAAAGGATCATATCTTCCAGCTCCACTGAGTAAAATACAAATTGCAGCTGTTGATTTTGTATGACAAAATGTCACAGGTTTGATGCCAATTTAAGATTTCGTACCACTAATAAGAATCATTTGGCTTTCAAGGAGGATTTTTAGGGAAGAACTTACTGACAATGGTATCTAGAAACTGGACATCCCTTTTGCATTGAATTCACTCCAGGAGTTTACAAATGCCCTTAGTGTAATTACTTTTCTGTAATGAATAAACCTAGATATGAACATCTGTACTATATTTCAAAATTGCCTCTGGATGAAATCTACCTTAATTTCCCTGAAGAGCTTAAGTAGAGTCATTAATCATGTATTTTTTGAATGTTTATTAGCAAAAGGACTCCCCAGGTCTCTTGATCTGTCAGTTAAACTCTACAGCTATCTGAGAGGAAGTTGTAGTGAGGTGGAGGTTGGTCTCTTCTGCCAGGTCTCATGGAAGGATAAGAGGAAATGGCCTTAAATTGTGCCAGGGGACATTCAGATTACATATTAGAAAAAAAAATTCACTAAAAGAGTGGTTATAGACACTGGAACAAGTTGCCCAGGGAGTTGGTGGAGTCACTGTCCCTGTAAGTGCTCATGAGGCACCTGGCTGTGGCACCTGGGGATGGTCTAGGGGTGATCATGGTGGTGCTGGGCTGATGGTGGGGCTCAATGACCCTGAAGGTGTCTCCCAGCCTTGATGATTCTGTGATTCTGTGATTTGTTCATAACAAGCTAATTTACAAAGGCCTTAACTCCCAGAACAGTGGCTTTTTTTTTTTTTCACTGATTTTTATGATGCCCATACTGGTGAGTATCTCTGTGCCCTGTGTGGACTCCTGGCACTCCAGCATTCTCCTCTCTGCATTAGCCTGGGTCTGCCTCAGTGCTGGAGATGTTTTTCCCTGTCTGGGACAGCTGTGTTTGGCCAGGTTTAGTGAGAGAGAACAAGCACCCCAAGTTTACTGTGTCCCTTCAGAACATTTTGGCCATCTTGCAAACACAAAACAAAGCACAGGATAATCACTCAGACACGTAGCAAATTAAGGAGTATTGTCTTACCAGAAGGGGAAGGTGGCTGCTCAATCGTAGGTGGAACTGGGGAAAAAAACACCACAATAATCAAAGTTAATTGTTTGAGTCGAGAACTTTTTCTGTTTTCTGATAGTTGATCTAAGGGTTAATGTTCTTTTTCTTTTCCCCACATTTGTCAAACAAACTGAAAGTTTAAGTATGATCACAGAATTATATCAAAGACACCTTACTGCTCCCAAAATTTAGATGATGGAAACATTTTGATTCTGCATTTTCAAAATATTTTTTGTATTTTGAAAATGGCAAAATGTTTCACTTTGAAATTTTTTGAACAAATATATTTCACTTTACATTTTAAAAGCATTTTTCTCGTGAGAATTATGTGCATTAAAATAAAGACATTAAAAGGTTTCTATTACTTCAAAACAAGTTTTTTTTCTATTTAAATCTTTGTGGTTGATCATATTTAAACTTTCCAGCTGATCTACTCAATCAAGGCACCTGAAAAAGGTATGATTTTTTTTATATATGTATCCCTTATTTCTTTGATTTTCTTTTTCATTTGGTCAGCTGGTCCAACCCAATGCCTCATCCTTCTGGTCACCACGATTGTAGGTAGTTCAAACATGTTACCTCACTTGTTTGGCATTACTCAAATATGTGTTATGGTCTCACTCATCTTCCTAAGGAGGAAAAATAAAAATTCTTGTTGGATCTGTCCAGCCATGCCACCAGATCCACATCTTCCAACTGCAAGGGAAAAGGAAAGTAGCAGCTGGCTGCCATTCCTCTGAAAGGGTCTATGACCTGGACTTTGGATCCAACTGCCAGAAGTTAAACTTCTGCTTCACAGACCCACATGCAAACAGTGAAATTAACTCTCCTGTTCCTCTGGGGCAAAGTAGATCAAGGACAGTACAAACCCATAAATAACCAAAAGTTCAAATTTGGGGATGTTATCCATTAATATTTCCTCAAAGGGAGGATGAAGGTGCCTTGCCTTTAGGAGTCTTGAAGGGCTGAAGCTTAACAAAGAGGATTTTGCTTTTCTTTCTCACATATTCTTCCAACAAAAGCAAGGAACAGAATGAAACTTAATGAAAAATTGCTTTAAAAATGGAAGTAATCTCAGTCAATGGCCATATATGGCTTACCAACAAGAAATGGTACCCTCAACTCCCTCCCATGTATTAAAAAAAAAATCTTACCTGATACATTGAGTTTAATTTTAGATTTCTTTATTTGTTGATTCTGAGTCTGTCTGTAGATGCAGGAATATTCAGCATCATCCAGTAACTGGACGTTGGAGATCTTTAAGGAGAGGTTGCCGTGCTTCAGCTGGTCCAGAAAGAGACTGGTTCTGCCGTGGAATTTTTCATCCTGGTCCTCCAGTGAATCCTGCCCATTCTTAAAGAAGTGCACCACCTTCTTGGTGCCAATCTGCCAGTAGAGCATTGACTCAGCAAGGGTCAGCTCTCCAGGAGGGGTGGTGGTGCAAGGCAAAACCACAGTTTCTCCAACAAAGGCGTGGCACGTGGTGTCCAGCTGGCCTGGAACAAAACCCAGACAATTCCATCAGTTTGCAGCAGAGATAGGGGCACCAGATTTCCTACAATTTCCACATCATTATTGCCACTCTCCCTCCCAAGTCCTCCTGTTTCCAGCCAGGAGGGCCCTGTGTGCTCAGAGCCCAGCCAGCTGTGCAGGTGTGGATATGGGCAAGATGCCTCCACTTTGTAAGTGTGGCTTTTGCTTGAACTTGTTTCTGCTTGTCTCCTTGGCTGGTGATTCTTCTTCTAGATTTTGGGGATCTCAGTCTTTGGGATTAAGTGTCTTATTTGACTTTAATTAATAGGTCAGTTCACAAGAGGAAAAGGGGATGCAGGGGAGTGGGGGTGGGCAGATATGATTAAACAAGTTCTGGTTTTGTAGGAAATCTGGCTGAAAAAAAAGGAGAAGTGTGAAAACAGTGCTAGACCAGGAGAAAACTGGATGAGCTTGGTCTCCCACAACTCCCATTATTTGGCTACCAGATCATGATTCTCAACTTATAAACAATGTGCTGGGGGCTCCCATCCTCCTTCCCCTGCAAAATCTTGCAGAAGGCCTGACAGAACCGGGCTTTTTGCTGCAGGTCTGGCTTGGTGCACTCTTGCTGATCTCTGTCTGCTGGTCTCTCATACTCTTTGCTGTTCATCTCCAGCAGCCAGAAAGAAAAGTCTGTCATTCCCACTTTAGATAAGTAGTTTTTACAAGGCCTTGGGGAGACTTGGTGGGTGTCCTAGATATCAGGCAGAGGTGTTACCAACCTTCCCTGCCTTCCCAAACAATTCCAGCACATGCAAGAGCCAGGATGGAAATATCTTGCAGGTGGACAAACAGGGGCACAGGCAGGGCAAGCAGCCAGCTGCACCCCACTTACACACACTGTTCATTTAATAACTTTGATGCCAACTATTTCTATAAATCCTTCCAAGTTACCTGAAATCATACTAAAACATGTAAAAATGGGTGAGTCTGCCACTATCATGTAGGGCAATTCCTACCAGATTATAGTGCTGCATTTTCTAGGGGAAAGCTGGGTTGTGGAAGAAGGTTTTTATGTATTTATAAAGCATGAACAGCTAGGTATTTCCAGCACAGAATGTGGGCTTAAATTAGCACTCTGGCCAAACTTGTTGCAAAACATTATTTTACAAATTAAAATGCAGATTAATTTATTTGGGAGAAAAAGTTACTCCCAGCATGGAACAGACACAAAAGCAGTGTGAGTCTGTGACTGTGTCAAGAAGAAAAGCTAAGATCCACTGTGAAACAACTCAATCTGCTTCCATGGGCAGGTTCTGTGAAGCATAAGGGGCAAGTAATTAGACTTAATAATGAAATAAATATTCTTGATTGCAGTGGGGTCATTCCCGTGTTCCTGGCTTGCATCAGCTCTCCACATATGTCAGGCTAAAGACCAAAGAGAGTCCCAGCTTCCCCTTGAAGTCAGTGACATCAGCCAGGGCTCAGCTTGTCACATGCTCAGGCCTCTGTTTCCATACCAATCTTTGGTGTCACACTGTGTTTATCCAGACATAAAAGCAGAAGCAAAAGCATGATCCAGACAGCTAAATCTCAGAGCCAAGTAAATGTCTTCAGTTATAACTCTATCACCACACATCTGCTTTCCTTTGGTTTTCAGTTTTCAGCTGAAAATCCCAGTTCAATTTGCCCAACAATATCAACTTTTAGCTGAAAAAGCCACATATCCCAAGTGTTTTTAGTGGTTGGTGGAAAGTGGTGGAAGGAGAACCCCCTTGTTGTGTGGAGAGCTCAGCCATTTGATTGTTACACTTTGGCCATGACAAAAAATTCTTCACAGGGTGATTAGATCTGGGAACAGGCTGCCCAGGGAGGAGGTGGAGTCACCATCCCTGGAGGTGTTTAAGGCAAGACTGAAGGTGGCACTCAGTGCCAGGGTCTGCTTTACACAGTGGTGTTCAGTCATAGGTTGGACTCGATGACCTCGGAGGTCTTTTCCAACCTAAATAACTCTTGATTCTGGATTTTTCAGAATGTATCAGCTGCTGATCAGGTTTTGCTTCTCAAAGGGAACTTGAATTAGAGCAAAGCTCAGCCTCCACTGCACTGTGCCCTTACTGCCCCAGCACTCTACAGTCCCCATGCCCTGCAATTACTGACAGGGCCATCAGCTGTCCCCAGCACAGCTCGAGGGCCACTGCCCGATGAGGGAGGGCAGGGAGCAGCCTGAGCCCCATCCCTGAGCTGTGTGGGCCTGGGGGAAGGCTGTGCTCTGCAGTGTCCCTGAGGCAAGGCCGTGTCTGAAAGCAGATTGTGGTTATGGCTGACCGTGGTCAGGAAACCACAGCGGGAGATGAGCCTGCCCGAGGCTGCTGCAGGGGGGTGGTAGCAGGGGAAGAAAGGAAGGAGCCTCCAGAAGAGGAGGGAACGAGACTTTTCTGGTGGCAAAAGTCCTGTCTGCAGGGTGCTATTAGGAGAGAGAGTGCTTGCAGTGCATGGTGTTGCCCTTGGATGAAGAAAAGATGATAAACAGAGCTTGCAGCTCTATGCAGAAAAATGGACAATCAGGATTTTCTTAATGAGCAAAAGAGGGAGAAAGGGTGTGGGTCCTATCCCCTGACTGTGGACACCTGTACTGGTTTTGGAAGTGCACCTATTTGCTCTTTATTCTTTTTCTGAAGATGGAGGACAGCAGCATTTGGCATATCTGAGCTGAGCCATACCCACTCCTTCTCTTCCATAACAGGGTGTACAAACCTTGTAAGGTGTGTCCTTACAAGGTTTGTACCTTGTTTATTGAGTCCTCACCACTCGTGAGGACTCAATAAACACCCACAGGGTTCAGCACACCCTGCCCTTGCTGCTTTCAGCTGGTAAAATCAGGGCAGAAGGAGGCAAAAAGGGAGGCACTGCTGAAGTTGGCTGGGACAAGAGCAGGTGGCTGAAATCTGCTGTAATGAGTTATTTAATGAGCCCACAGCTGCACCAGGTCTGTTGTAGATGAGGAGAACAGACCTCTGGGGGCAAGTCAAGTGTCTTTATAGAAGCCAGTCTTGAGAAGAAAGGCGAAGTCCTGATGAAGGTTGGTGATGCTGGTGAACTTCCCAGTGAAGCTGTTGCTGCAGCAGGAGATGTGGGAGCAGGGAGCTCCCTGGACAGAAAACTGAAGCAGCCTTGTGGTGGCAGCTGGGGTATGTAAATCAGGATTAATTGTGCTCATCTCACCTACCACGTAAACTTTGCACCTGGAAGGGGCAGTTCCCCATCTTGGGGAAGATGAATGTTGGCACACAGCTTTCACTTGCAGTTGTGAGGCTTGAATGGGAAGTGGGATGAGTTTATTTTGTGAAATATTTTTTTTTTAGTTATGTGTTTTTAATATTGTTGAATTGTTTAAGCCAGTTAAGATGAAGTTGAATGTGACAATTTAACCAATCTGTAAGATTCCTATATTGAGAAAGCCAAAATGTGATGCAGGGAAGCTCATGAAGATTGAGCTTTTTTGTTCCTTCCTTGTTTTCCAGGTGAAACGTAACCTCCTTAACCACCACAGTGTCTGGCAAATGTGGGGCACTTCTGGGCAGAGGAGCCCTGACCACACACAGAGATCTTATTACTGCTGACTTTCATCCTCAATAAGGAAATTACACATTGTGTAAAGCTCTCTTAACAGCATACACTAGTTTATCCTTTTCATGGGGAAGATGGTATTTAATTCATAAATGTCAGAAACTCAACTCTGCTAGAACAAAGCAGATGCAAATGGTTGGAGGTTGTAAAGGATGAGATTCCAAGCCATCTTTAATATTATGGAAATGATGGGGTACTTTTAAGGATGTGGCAGGATAAACTTTATAGGTAAAGGTTTATGGGTTTAAGACACTTTAACTTTGAAAACCACTTCTTTAGGATACAGAGGTTTATCTGAGGGTTAGGACCTGTACTTGCAAACCTTGGACTGTGATGAAATATATGCAAAGCAACACATTCATTTGTTCAGTTTTGCTCCAAGATTCTGCTTGCAGCTTGTGTGTTGACATGTAAATGCCTCTGCAAATTCCTAGGTGTGCACTATGGTGTATTTACCTCTGGGCAGAGATGCAAGCAGTAAACCGGCAATCATCCAGAGAGCAGTCTCCCTAGAGAGAATAGAGAGGAGAGAAAGGTCAAATGCTTTGTTAGAATGCTAGAGAAGAGATCAAAGACCTTTCCTCTGGTGTCATTCATGCCATCTTTCCTAGCTCCCTCATATGTGAAGGTAATTTGTATATGAAGCTGGATGGGTTAGAAACCCTGCCTTGTTTTGCCATCTGGTCACGGCGTGGGTTTTATCTCCTGCCTGTAGAACTGAGGTTTCTCAGTGTTCATGATGGGACATGGTTTCATTTCCCAACTCCAGACCTGTACTTGCCTTCACATATAGACCATGTTAATTGCACCAATATAGTCATAGTTTGATCTTGTGATTATTTTCTGTGGTAATTAAATGAAATTCCTTCTGCTTCCAGCCCAAGGAAAAGCAGAACTTACCATTTCATTTTTGTGCCTCCCAGTCCTTGGGAATTGGTCCCTGTCAGGAGCTTCACCAGACACTTCAGCTGCTACTTGTGTCTCTGTAAAAGAGTGAAAGGCTCTTAGCTTTTGTTGTCATAAGTGTTTCTTATAAGAGAGGATAGGTTATTTATTGGTGCTTCATTTGCTGCTTTCTTTCACTTGTATGTAAAACATGATGTGTTCTTATCTAATTTCTGTGTATACATCATTTACACTCTGTGCATGTAGATTCACTGTGTGTTTGCATTCTGGATACACTCTGGCAATACCAAAAATGTGGTTTTTCTGTGTGGGGTGGATGTGAGTCACAAGCCCTGCACTGACTAGCCTTCAGCTCTCAGCCCAGTGAAGGGATTCTTGCTCTGCAGCCAGCTGAGAGCAAAGAAAGTGGAGAAACCAGATGGGTGTTGTATTTATCAGGAGGTACAGGCACCATCCTACCAACTGCCAAATACCACCAAAGCTGCACATCTGCCAACAAAATAAGAAACCTGCAAGGAAAATGCAAAGAGCTTCTCTGAGGAGACTTTTAAATCAGGTACTTTCTCAGGAAAAAGATCCAAAATGGAGCAGGAGTGGAGATGGGAACGAAGGTGGAGTTTGGGCTTCCTTTTGCCATCCTCATAGGATGTCACAGCTTAAGGAGTGTGAATATCTGAGTGTTCCCCTCTGTGTGCTCCAGAGATAATGCTGATGGTGGAAGCAGTGGTTTAGCCAAGGTTCTCTTCCCACTGAGGCAGCTCTGTGTGGAGAAGGTGCTGTTGTCCTGCCTGTGGCTCCTGGTGAAATGTGGCTTCCTGGGCTGAGCATGACCTGGATTTCTGTGTTCCTCCCTCTCTCCTCGTGGCCAAGCCCTGGTTTTGGATTGTTCAGCAGCACCTTCCTGACAGTCAGTGCAAACCATCTGCCATTGTTGGCTTCTCTGACATTGACACAGGGTGTCCTGCCTGTCTCTGCTGGATCCCTGTGCTTGCCTCCCTCCCCACTGGAGGAGGTTGATGTTTCTGGCAAGGATAGACATTTATGGAAGTTTATTCCATATTTGTTTCCTTCCTGCCTATCTTTTGTCAATGAAACTGAGGTGCTGGTGGTCATTCCCATCAGAGTAATTTAGGCTGGAGAAGACCTCTGAGACAGTCTAACCTTTGATCACCACTTTGTCAGCCAGACCAGAGTGCCATGTCCAGTTGTTCCTTGAACACCTCCAGGGCTGCTGACTCTGCCACCTCCCTGTGCAGCCCACTCTAATGCCTAATAACCCTCTCAGTGGAGAAATTCTTCCTCAAGTCCAGCCTGAGCTGCCCCTGGGGCAGTTTGAGGCTGTGTCCTCTCATCTGCCCTCTCATCTTTGTGCAGATGCTCCACTCCTTGTCAGACTGCAAAAATACCAGGAAAACTTGTTCTGCTGGACCAGGGCTCCACAGCAACCCCTCCTGTCAGGCAGCAGCAAGGTCCCTGGCCATGCTGAGGGTGCCTGGCCTAGCAGCTGGTGCTCTGTGGTGCTGTGGCCACTCTCTCTGTACATACAGGTGGTCTTTATGATCATCTCCTTCAGAAACAGATAAAAATTTTGGCACGTGTGGCCAGCTAACAGGCCTTTGTAAAGGTGCCTTGGCAGCTGACAGGAATGACCCACAAGCCAGAGCTCCTGAAAGCTGTGTCATCCTTCTGGAGGGTCAGTAATTTTCTAAGTTTTGATTCTGACTCCAGAAAAACATGGGGCTGGTTGTTCCAGCACAGCTGGTTTGTTTGTGTCCCTGCCTATGGCTCCCTTACTCCCACGGAGTCCCTGTGGAGTTCCTGGTTCTCACAAATGCCTCTTCTGAAATTTTGGACTGGGGAGTGACCGAGATCAGAGTTGAAATACCAGATTGCATCTGAATTGTGTGTGAATGTTGAGCTCTCTTGCTGTCCACATGCTGGTGTTACTTCCCCACTGAGGCTAAGTTTGTGCATAAAGAGAGAGCAATGCAGGTCTTCTTTAAGGAAGCAGAATCTAAGCACAGGAACGCTTCAGACCGGTCTGGCTGGAGCACCTGACCCTTAATTCAGCTTAATTCAGTGCTGTTTAGTTGAAATAACATTTCATTCTGGTTTGAGCTGACTTAGCTTGATGCTCCTGGTACCCTAAAGGAGAGATCTGTTCCTGCCTGTTCAGTTCAGCTGGTGTTAGATGTTTCATTCACCATCAGGATAAGCCTTTAGAACAGTTTCTATTTGAGATTTCATTTTTCTTATTTTCCAGTTCTGGTTTAAATGAAATGGAAGTTTGGAAGTGAACAATTTTTTTCTTTGTAATATTTTTTCAAATTTAAAATTTGACCCATTTATTGTTCATTTTAATCACTTGAAGGACTTATTTAGGACTTTTTCTTTTTTTTCCCCAGCGGTTAAAATAATTAAGGTTCTGCAATGAATAATCACTTCCTGCAGAATTCAAACGCTAATTAATAACTCTTTAACACGCTAACCCACCTGAAATAACTAAGGCATTGGGTGCAATTAAAGTATATGATTAAACTGTAAAGCATATGATTAAATTGTAAAATTATGATCTCCTTGACAATCTCGTCATCCAGCTTTTGTGTCATGTGTGCAAGGCCATTTATTGAGCACGTTAGCTCAGCCTGCAATAAAATTAAATTAATCATGTAGGGAAGTAACAAAACGTTCCCAGTAGAATAGCAGGGCTTTGTGGCCCAAAGCAAATGGATTCCAATTGTCCCTCTCCAGAGCAGGAGGGATGGGGGAGAGAAAGGATCTAAATGCTGCTGTCAGAGGCTTAATGCTCTTGGAGCACTAAACTTCTCCCTGTGTGGTGACCAGAGTGTGACACTGATATCAAAGTTGCTGATATCAAAGTTGCTGTGGCACAACAAACTGAAGGAATTGATTTGCTTTGTCAGCTCCTCCACTTCATCTGGCACCATCCAGCACTGGTTGATAAAACTGGGCACTGAATGGATGGTGATACAAGGTGGAGCAGACACCAGCTGGAGTAGGCAGCAGTAAACCTGAAAGGATTAGCCAAAATCACCCAGCAGATGAATGAAGGCCTCTGCCAAGGTGGAAGCTTCTCATTATGCACCTGGCAAAGCTTGGTAGCTTAGTCATTGGTGATTCTTTTTTCAAGTGTGTGTTTTTATTCCCCTCCCTCCCTTGCATGCCTTTGGCTTTTGAAAACAGATTTATGCAAAGTGACTGTTGTCACTGGTGCCTGCAGGAGGGGGGGGGGAGGTACCTTCCTCCATGACTTTGTGAAATCCTGCATGCTCCCTGAGCAGAAAAATGCCACCTTGCTATTCCTTACCCACATCAAGGCAATTTGCTGTCATTTCTTTAAATGCTCTCCTCTCATGTAACCACAGTAGCAGTCCTTTTCCCTTTCAGTAAAAGCCATTTGTTAATAGAAAGCTAATGAGTGAGTTTGCAAGTGGAAATTACAGTCTGGTTTCTTAGAGAAAGTTTTATGATGCAACAGCCTGTACCGAAACTGGGTGATTACTTCTGATCTTATATGAAAGCAACCTATAAACAACATGAGGCATCATTTACAGTCCTGGCCTATAATTAGTTCAAGGAGAGAGATTTAAGACATCTTGGAGAGGAATACATGCTGATACATAGTCAAAAATGACAGAGGCTTCTTCTTCAAGGGTTCTAGGTTTTGAAATTACCCTAATTTGAAAGCAATCTTCTGGAAGTTTGTGAGTGGTGGCAGTGAGTGTTTCTGTAGCCACCCTTGTGGCTCAAGGCAGTGGGAAGGAGTGTCCTCTGCTTCCCTGGGGGACTTGAGGCTGCAAAATGTGCTGTGGTGACACCTGAGCCTTGGATTGGGATCCTTGTCTTCAGGTGCCCTGGTGTGGGTGGCTGGCCTGGTTTTCACATTTGTTTACATTTACACGTCTGTAATTCTCTGAACTTGCCCTTATCTGCTGTGCACTGGGGCTCTGGGTACCCTGTCCATGCCCCCTCCCTGTGCTCCAGCCACACCAGCCCAGCTGTGGAGGTGGTGGGTGGGTGGGGTGCTGCTTTTGGGCTTTCCTGTGTTTCCCCATGCTGCTGGAATTTCCCATCGCCTGCTTAAGGCTCATTGTGGGCCACAGACAGGCTCAGGGACTGAAAGATTGTCAAATGTATTTCTGAGCTGAAAAAATATTTTCCTTCTTGGGGATAATGAATGAATGAATGATGGTGCACGATTTGCCCCTGGTGGGAATCTGTAGAATCAAAGAATCATTAAAGTGGCAAAAGACCTTTAAGATCATCAAATCCATCTGTCAACCCAGCACCACCACTAAATCATGTCCTCAAGTGCCACCTGAACATGTTTTTTTTGAACACTTCCACAGATAGTGACTCCTCCATTGCCCTGGACAGCCTGTTCCAGTGCTTTACAACCCTTAATTTTTTTGCTGATATCTAATCTAAACCTCCCCTGGTGCAACTTGAGGCCACTTTTCCTCCTGTCACTTGTTGTCTGGGAGAAGAGGCTGACCTCCACCTGGCTACAGCTGCCTTCAAATAATTGTGGAGAGTGATAAGGTTTTTTCCCTGAGCCTTCTTTTCTCCAGGCTGAACACCCATAGGTCCCTCAGCTGCTCTTCTCCAGACCCTTCCCCAGCCCTGTTGCCCTTTGTTTGCCCCACTGTACCACATACAGGTACTGCAGCAGGAACTTAGAGCCTCCCTGGCTTTTAATAAATAGCTTTGGTAAGGAGGGATTTATGTATGGAAATAAAATGTGTAGGGAAAACAGGAGTTTCAGTTTCCAGAACTCAAATGTAAACACCTTCCTGAAGGTTTGAAGGAAAATAGCAAAACTCTGGAGGTGTCTGGCCAAAAATGGACTGTGTTTGACCTTGCACACTTAGCAGACTGGAGGCCTCAGGAAACTAGACTGTGTTCTTCATTTCAGGAGAGCCATTCTGAATAGCTCTCAGACTAAACTGAAGTAGTCTGTGGCTTTGTAAAATGGGAAGGCTTTGGTGGCTCAGGGGACTGATGCTAAAAGTGGCACGTTTCATTTCAAGTTTCAAGGGGAAGGAAGCACGCTCTTGGTGTGCAAGTGAACAGAATTCAACCCTGAGCAAAGGCTGCTACAGCCTTGTGGCTGTTTGGTGGCTTCACGTCAGGTCTGGTCTGATTGAGTTCTCAGATGGTCAGGATCTGTGGCATCCCTATTTCCAGCTGTTACTTCTGAGAAATGTTGTGTCTTCCATCTGCTCAATTCCCTTGTGTGAAGGCAAATCCAAGAATGAGGAGCATGTTTGCACTCAGATTCCAGAGGGATGCTGTGTCACTGCTGTCTGTGGGGTCAGCCTCAGGCAGCTGGACTTGACATCTTCTTGTAATTCTCAGTAGTAGGCCCTCATCCCATTCTCTTAAAACATGCTTTATTCTCTGTATCAGGAAACTTTTGTGCCAGATTGAGCATTTAGCTTTCCAAGGGAAGGCTGCTGGTGTACAGCAGGGCAGTGCCTTTCATTTGCTTTCTTCCTGTTGGAAACCCTCTTGGCATAGGGAGGAATTCCTTCCCTCTAAATCCCTAGCAAGGGTTCCCAGCCCCACCTATCCCTGTCTTGCGCCCTCCTGGGGTTGAGTTTTGCAGATCTGACACCCTGTGGCACCTCAGCCTAAGCAGCATGAGGTGTATCCCCTCCTTTGCCTGGCCTTGTGCTCGTGGGTCAGACTTATTCCTTGTGACTAGTGCTGTGTGCTGATCTCATGCCCTTTGATGCAGCTTCTGGAATGAGACCAAAAAAACATTGTTCCTTTTTGTAAAGTCCTTCTGATGGCTCCCACAAAAGTTCTTCTTTTTCTCAATTCCTTTTTTGCTTTTCTAAGAGTTTCCACTGCTCTTTATCTTCCAGTTCCAACAAAATGGTTTTTTTCCCTCTTTTGGTGAATAAATTATTCGTCTCAAGAATGAAAATTTCTTCTTTCAAGAGATTAAAGTTATGTGAAAAAGGCATAGGTGTGGGAGGCTTTCCTTTTAGGAAACTGTAGCCTTAAAGGAGTAGCTCCCAAGTGACAATAAAGAAAGAGACAAAGATTAATTCTAAGCTAAATCTGTTATGTATTTTTTTTCTTATTTTGGAGGCAGTTCCTGCCTGAATATCTGCTTCTAGTACTCTCTCTATAATAGTTTATTTTACTGTTGTTTAACCTACAGAGGTATTGCATTCTAGAATGTTAACATCCAAATAAGGATTTAATTTTTTCTTCACTGAGGGTGTTTTTTCCCTTAGATATCTGCTCAAACTAACCCTTAAATCAAGGTATTACCTGACTCTGGAGCACTCAACAACTAAGCAGCTAAGCTGATCCTTAGATTAAATTATGTGAAGAGTTCTGGAGGCATTATTGAGTTAACTGATATCAGTAAAAATGTTTGGATTAATACAACACTGAGCAATGATAATACTTGTAAAGTAGATGATGTAAAAATGATACCTGGTTTTGAAGAGTGATGATCCAGTTTGGGTTATTAGCACCACTTTGGATCAGAGAGCTCAACTTCTGTGCAAGTGGAATGTCTACTTATTGCAGTAATCTCTGAAATGGTTACTTAGCCTTCTTACTGACTGAGATGGGTGTGAGGTTCTTGCTAGAGACAAACTGGGCAGAAACTCACTGGAGTAGGAGAGAAGATGGGTGGGATAAAAATACCTCACTAACCTTCCTCTGGCCCTCTCAGGTGCCTACACATTTATTGTGTATTTATTATGTCAGGTGGTAGGAATCCCTGAATATAGCTCCTGATAAGCCAGATACAGGCAAGAGGAGCCAAAATGGATTGAAATATGTGGGAAATTCTTGCATAATACGGGTGTGGTTGGCAGGTATTTCTCCTTGCTCTCTGTCTCATGGCCTTTCCCTCCCACTGTAGTTACTACTTGCCTTAAAGGGCTTTGTGCCACCTGGATTAGAGATCCCCTGTGTGAAATAATTCTGTCTCAATAAAGATGAGGATGGCAGCCTAATCCTGTTGTTAGTCTGTTACTTGCAGAAACCTCCCTGTACTAAAATGTTTCCAGCTAGTTTAAATTTCTGCAAATAGTTTGCAGTTCCATCGTTCAGTGGGCTGAGCTCCTCTACTTGCATTGGAAATGTGAATGTTTGAGCTCTTCCTCAAGGAAGGTCAAGCTAAAGGAGTCCCTGGGACATGCACAGCTACACATGGTACAAAGATGGTTGAGGCTTCTTGGAAAAACAGAGTCAAGAGGGTATTGCTGCCTGTAATGATGGAGAGGGCAGAGCAGGGCTGGTGGCTGCCAGAGAGGTGACACAGGGTGCTCCCTCCCGCTAAGGACGGATGAGCATCACAGGAGCAGCAGCTGCCTCTTGCTTCCCAAGTCCATTCAGACTCTGGTCCAGCCAGGCTTTGTGATTTAAGTGGGACTGTTTTGGCTGCATTTCCAGCTGGGGCCTGGAAATGTTGTCTGGCCTCAGCTCTCTGCCCAATGCCTGGGATGTCTGAACAGCCTCAATTTCTTCCACTGCTTACAGCTGCTAAGTGTCTAAAAGCTCATAAATGTCATTCCTTTGCTCTCCATTCTGACTGTCCAGGGTCTTGACAAAGTGAAGCTGGAGCACTGTAAAACTTAGAGAGGATATAACTTGACAATAATTGATTTCCTGAACGCTGTTAGAACCTAAGGCCAGGCTGGATGGGGCTCCTGAGCAACCCGGTCCAGTGGAAGGTGTCCCTGCCTGTGGAGAGGGGTTGGAATGAGATGTTCTTTAAGGTCCATTAAAGCCCAGACCATCCCATGAACAGGATTGAACTGTTAAGATTGTAAACCTCCAAAATTATCCATTTAACAAGTGTGGGGTTTTTTCCCTGTCCAGGTAGCAGTTACCTTTCACACTGAGCCAGAATTATAAAACCCCCTTGGCAAATGTTTTCAGCCCAAGCAAGGAAAGAGGAAAACTCCCTCCCTTGGAAGTTTTGAATTCAGATAGTGGATATAGCCTAATCACAAAGGAGAGGGAGGAAAGGGAAATTCTGGGGGAATTTCCTAGGAAGCAGAAGGGAAACTATTTCAGGCTCAAGAGACTGTTTTGAGCTGACAGAATAGTCAATAAAATGCCTTTATTACTTTCATTTGAAGACTTGTCTAGGAGGAAGTGTAACACACTCATGCCAGAGAATTTCTATTCTCCAAAATGACTTTCCAGCCCAATACTGTGAGAGCAGGGAAAATCCTGACCTGCAGATGTTTACTTCTGCTAGCAAAAAGCTCCAGTATTACCAGTTTATTTCCATACTGGGATTCCTCTCTTCTTTTAGCTATTTTTTGTTTGCATAATGTCTCAAAGAGATGGGTTTTTTTCTAAAAGATGCTGTTGTTAGTGATACATGTAACAGTCCCACCAAGGCTCAACAGTCAGCAGCTTATTTTTTCCTCTGTCAGACCCGTTAGGACAAAATATCTCATCCCTTAACTGTAATGCCAGAATCAGCAGGATTTCTATTTCCTACCAGGCGAGAAGAGGAAGAAAGATGGAGCAAGTTCAGAAAATGTTTTTTGTTGTATAGGAGGGACTTAAGTTTTCAGCAACAAATTGATGAGCCTCACAGGTAAATGAGGCTAATTAGCAGCCTGGGCTGTTGAAGCTGCTCCATTGGACATGGAAGGACTGGGAATGGTGGATCTGAAAATGGAAGTTCAGAGTGCCAGGATGAGAGGAGAGAAAGAAACTGGGATTAATCAAGGCTGGTGTAACTTGTCTTGGCTCTTTCCTGGAGAATATTCACTTGGGACTGAACTGACAGAACCCCATGCCAGGCACCTCACTGAGGGTTTGTACACCTGGAAGATAAACTCTGACAACAGCTCCTCTGAGCAACAGAAACCACCTGAGTCACATCCAGGGTTTTTCTACTCAGCTACAAAATGCAGTTGTTTGAACACGTTTGTAAGAAACTGTTCATTATAAAGTTTTATAGACCTGGAAAAAATCCTGGGGCCCATCAATGATATTAATTAGTTCACTGATGTCAGAGCAACTGAACCAGAAGCAGCTGGGCTCTGCCTGAGCTGGTCTCTTGAGGAGCATTGCTCTCTTAAAGCAAAAGGGTAGGTGTCTGGGTCTTATTTGGGTTTTTTTTAAATTTTCTCATAATTCTTGTAAACAGACCTGCAACTGCAGTTTGTGCCAACTTTTTGAAGAGGGAAGAGCTGTTTCCAGAATAACTTTTCCCAAGTCATTCATAGCATGTACCCACTATCACTGGTGGGCTTGTGAATTCTCTCTGTTTCTGCAGGTTCTGGTGGCACACTTTTTATATGCAAGGGAAAAAACCAGATGAGTAAATAATTAAGAAATGGAAAAACTATTCCCTTCTCCAGGAGCGTAACTTGTTTTTTTCCATAGATGCCCATTGTAAACCACAAAGTACTCATGGAATACTTTGTATTAGTAAAAAGTCCTAGTGGTTCAAGGACTCTTGAACAAGTGACAAAAATAAGACTGAGAGTTGCCAAATATTGCAGGTTTAAACTTGACCCTCTCCTCCCAATGGCATTGCTTTCCCAACCCCTGGCTTTTGAAGATATTTATGAAGCTGGAGCCTACAGAGTCTTTTAAACCTAGCTGCTCTGGTATAGGAACAGCTGTATGGCTGTGTTACAACCACGGGAGTTTTAATGTCCAATTAACTTCTGTTTGTCAGAGATAGATATGAACAGGATTCTCAGCACAGGCCCCTAAAAATTCCTGCAAGCATTTCATGCTTCTTTTGCTCATCTGTGAATAATTGCTCCAAGTGCAGAACAGTCATACAGAGCTATTTTGCCCAGATGCTGAAGGACTGTAAACTTTTGGGTTCAGAGTTGAGGTGGATGTATTTTTTTTGTCTGAAGAGAAGTTCTGTAACAGTCAATTTGTGTGAGAAGGAGGAGTGGGGATGGTAAGTACTTCCTGCAGGCCCCATACTCTGGAATGTATCTCCATATTCTTAAAGATTTCAGACCTTTTTAATGCCTGGTTCAGATTTAGTTCAGCCAAATTATTTTCTATCTGGAGCACCCATCTCTCAAGCATTGTGTAAGCATGATCAGATCTTGTCTCATTCTTGTCTCACCAGCAAAAGAGCAATTTCTGTTATTAGTGCAATAGCACTAACAGCATTTTTTTTTCTTTTTATCCCTGACTGTAATCACAGCCACACAAGGAGGTGCTGGCTGCTTTTCAAAGTGAAAGGCTTGGAGTTTGGAAGCAAAGCAAGGATATTCTCCTTTCCTTTGAACCTCTCCGAAAGATCACTTGTATTTCCTTTCTACTTATGGGTTTCTGTTCAGAACCATGGCACAAGAAAGAGGTGGCATCTTCCCCCCTACCCTTTTCTGATGACAGTGCCCTATTCTTCCTATGGTTCTGTGCATGTAAATTAATTTTCACATTGCCTGCTCTCTCATTTAGGTATATGTGGGGACCTACTGCAAGTTACTTCATTATTATCTGTGCATGTGTCTTGGTGGGGAAGGGGTGTGTGTTACTTTTGCTTTTTCTGTGGTGGTTCAGTGCCTTGACTTTCCTGTTGGAGACTGCAGCACCCCAGCAGGGTTTTTTTTGGTGAATGGTCTTTTAAATGAAAGCTATACTTGAAGTGTTGCTCTTCTAGAATTGGAAGATGACCAACAGCTCTGGTTTTAAAAAATCCAAACCCAGCTCCTCCCATTCCTTCTCTCCCCTTTCCCCTAGTGGGACAGTAAAAGGTTTCTTTCCCCAGAAGAAAGCAAAGGAACAGTGTAAGATGGAAGCCACAATTTCTTATGCTGTCACATTTCTATGGCAATTTCTTTCTGTGACTTCCCTTTCCTATTGCAAATCGGCCCTGGCAGCCTTGCACGCCCTTATGTGGGATAACTAGGACAGAAAGGATAGACAATCCAGCTTCAGCAGCATTACAGATGGTTTTACAAAGGATGGCTTTAGAGCTGGGAGGTAGCAGCAGGTGACAGGGAAATGTTTTGCATTGGATGTTGTACTCCCTAACAGACTGGCTGTGCTGAGGGAAGGCAAACTGCTGTTCCGTGGCTCCTGGGAGAAAAGTGCACAGAAGTGCATGGAAAGGGGCAAATGAATTCTGGCCTGGGTTCTCTGATGTCTCCTGATGTTAATGCTTTTGCCCTCTGATGCAAATTCCCTGGACTCAAGAGCTAACTTTACAGGACTGTCTTAGTTTTGTGTTCTCTCTTGCCTTGAGAAAAGAATCTCTTTGGGGTTTTTATTTTTGCAAGATTTGCCAAAGGGCTGTAAGGGATGTTAGGGAGAAGAGGGAGGAATTAAGCAGATGCTTGATCCCACAAACCTTTCTCTTTTCTTAAGAAACCAGATTATGAACAGTTAATTGCATCTTTATACAATTGGCTAGTACTGATCTTTGAGTTGTGATAGAATGGGAAAAGTTAAGCCAGTCCTTGAACTTATCAACTAAAGGTGACAACCCAANAAAAGTTACTGACTTTTTAAATAGTCTTTAGTTTCCTCTTCTAAGGTGAAATGGTTCAGTGAGAATGGAGCTCTGGCAGTGAATTGTCTCATTTCTTCAGAGGATGCTTATTTCAGCTGTAGCCACATAACCCTTTCACCAGTGAGAATGTTTAATACCAGAGAGCACCATACTTTTCTGCTGAAAGTAGGCTAAAGAATGAATATCTGAGAACAGCCGGATGGCGTCAGGCTGATAAATTCTACCCAGATGTCTTGTGTTGCAATAGCATCTGGTGGTCACTTGGTAGTGGACAGTAGGGTCATCCTGTGGGCTGTGGAGGGGGTCTCTTTAGGTACGGCCCTGGGCACAAACAAAGTACCTCAGCAATGAGTCACTGGATCAAGTTTGTGTCACTCTGCTGTAAAGGAAACTTGCTGGCTATGCAGGCAGCTGCATCTACAGCAGGGGAGCAGCACGTGGGTTGCTGCTGTCTTTTCTGTAACCTAGAATGCACCAAATGAAACCTTTCTCAGTGTCAGAGATGCCAAACAGCATCTCTTTTATATGTTTATGCTGTTTGGAGCATGCTGGTAGGTAAAGACTTGAAAAGAAAGAGCAGCAGTTTGTTCAGAACCACGAGGTTTCATGTCATGAAAGATCAGCCTGACCTCTGTGGTTCTACACTTTCAATGCAGGAAATCCCCCCGTGAAAGTTTAGGTGAACTTAACTTTGCAGCCTCTTTTCACCTCGCCCCGGAGTGGAAGCTGAGGGTGTGAACTGCATGGCCCGGATAAGGCTTCAAAATCCAGCAGAGCATTGCACTGACCCTCAGCTGGGTCTATAGAACTTGCCTTCCCCCAAGTGACGGAGCCCTTTCCTTCCCAAAACAGCAACATTTACCTTCACCCGTGCTGTTGAGAGGTCTCGACAGTGCTCTGGCTGAAGCACTGCTCGTGTGACATCTCCCTGCTGCCAGCACACATCCCTACCTCCCTTGAACTCTGGTCCTTTCCTTTCCACCAATTAACACCCTTTGAAATACCTTCTGATGCCATCTCATGCCAGATTTTTTTTTTTTTTTTCCCTAGAATGATCCAGGCCCAGCTGGATCTGCTTCTGCAAGGGCAGGAACAGGCTGCAGCTCCACAGTTGTGATCTGGTGTCTCTGTGCAGCCACAGGAGCTGTTTCAGTCTCTGCAGTGCCACAGACACAAAGCTCCTCTGCACAGGAGAAAGTGCCTGTGGCACATCTGCTTTGGCACCCTCTGAGCTCATGGCTGGAGTTGTGTACAAATGATGAGGTTTTGCATCACCTAGATAGCAGCTGTTCTTTGGAAATCCAGGAAAAAGTGGCTCGGAGCACTACAGCGATAAGGTCTGTGCTGCTGATTTTGGAAACACTGTTAAATATGTGTATTATGGAGCAGCAAATTGCTGGTTGGATGCATGATGTGCCTTGGAGTAGGAAGGGCAGAAAGATGCACTGTTTGTTCCAGCCATGTCAAAAATCAAGGGAGTGTGTGAGTGGAAAGCTCTAATATCACCTAACAACTGTGAACCCTTGGCTATCACCAGGAATGTCAGAGAACCAGTGTCATTTATGAGGCCACCCAGAACTGAGCAGATGGTTATGGCTGTGTAGTGTCAGGGTCAGCCTTCTCAAATGTTTCTCTGTTCACATTTCCTAGAGTCATGACATAAATGCTGAGCATCCATGTTGTGATAACTTTTAAACTGGTTACTCTCAAGCTCCTCTGACAGTCTCTGCTTTAGTGATCTCTTAAGGTGCAAATAGACCCAAATCAGAGACAGGATCTCAGCTCTCTCTCATATCATACACATTGAGAGCTGTAAATACCAGTGAATAGCCCGGTCTTCTGTGAGAGCAAGATGTGTAAAATACCAGCCGAAGGTACTGTGTTTCTGTATATGTGAGAGATCACTGTTTATCTTTGTGTTTCTCTAATTAAGAATGCTTGCTGCACTTCCCTTAGAAAATACTACCTTTATTATCCAGTTCTTGCACAAAATGTTTAAAATCATAGGCCAAATACTTTATTCCTTATCTGTGTGCAGGGTAGAGGCAGGACCATATCTGGCTGAGCTCTTTTGGCACCTCATAGTATGCTGGATATTTTGTTTGGATGGATGTCCTTATCTGCATGTCTCAAAGTACTTACCAGTGTATCTTCACTACAGTCAAACCCTCCTAAATCACAAAATTATTCAATGCGCAGCTGTTGCTGCTAAAGTAAACAATGGATTTTTCTGCTTTGCCATCAGATTCCCGGGAAGTAGACACTTCCAGGGAGAAGTCTAACAAAGCTGTATCCAGGAGGACTTTTGTCATTATAATGTGCTACTTTTAGTCTAGACAGATGTAGCAACTGACTGGGTCTTCCTACATAGCTGGCAGAAGGTGTTGTCCCTAAACTACTCCTGTTTCCATAGCTGGACTGCCTGAATTCACATCCTGTCTTACCACCAGCTTTTCATGGGAACTCATCTTTTCATGGAAACTCATCTTTCTGATATGCCCAAAGCTTGAGTTCTGAGTATTTGTGGTAACAGATGACCAGACTTGGGGCTTCAGCAATGACTAAACTTGGAGTGAAAACTGGACAGAAACTTTGATTTGGAAAGGAAGGATTCCTTCTCCAAACTGTTTTTGCTTATTGCTAAAAAGAGCTGACACATTCAGCGAGAACTTGAGTTGATTGATCCTTGACGGGAATGTGGCAATTACCTACTTCTTACCCAAACTGCATCTCGTAACTTCAGCTGGGGCAGTGGGCAGAAGTGTTGGGTGGGACTTCTGTGCACCCTACTGCATCCCTGACTCTGAAGGGAAAAGAGATGTGATGTCCTCAGATGGGAAAGTACCAAGTGCTAATTGATTAGGGATGGCTTTGTGCATATCTTACAGGCAGCTGCCAAACATCTTGAGGCCTCGTTATAATGCAGGCAAACAAAGTACTGTGCTTGGACCTTTAGAGCACTGTGGAATGGCATTAAACATTACAGCTGCCCTTTCTGCAGACACACATGTCTGTTTGTGAGAATATGTAATGGAAAAAGATATTTTTTTCCCCCTCCCCTTGCTGACACTTTTGGGAAAAGTTAACTAGTAATGATTTGGTGTGATTTGTCCTGTGCTATAACTGACAGCTGTCAAACAAAGCAGTAGCTTCTGGTTCCAACCCAAGGGAGAAATGATTTGTAGGGAGCACTCAAGGTATGTGAAGTTGAACATCTAGAGAAGATTTCCATGAGTGCTCCAAGGAAGTGCTTCAAAACTAAGTCCTGTAATGTGCTGATCTCATCTTTGCAGTTCAAAGCCCTTACATTCCTCTCTTGCCCCGAGATGGGATTTGAAGAGCCTTGTGAAGTTTGTATCTTACAATGCCTCAGACTGTGAGGAACTCACAGCTGACCTTGGTGCTTCTAGGACTGTTTATTTAGAGGACTGAACTAAGAGTGTTACATGTTTGCCTTTTTATAATCCTTCATTCAAGCTGTAAACCATCATTCGGGAGATTGTTGGCAGCTGGAGGACAGAGCCTCACAGCACCTCTGAAGGAGAACACAGGTTCCAGGAGCTGAAGCAGCCCTATTTCTATGCATGTGTTCAGGATGGGAAAATGTCTGGGCCTCCAGGTTCTGGAGCCACCTGAGATGAAATACCTGCCCTGGCCTAACCAGGGCAATGCATGGGGTGTCTCTGATCTGCACCTGGCTGGTGGGGAGTCAGTGGTGGCCTTGTTACCTCCCTGAGCTCTGTTTCTTACAGCTGCTTCACCCCGAAATCCCTGCACCATGGGCTGCAAATGCAAAGTGGATTGGAGCTGAAGTGTCCATTTACACCCCCTGGAGATAGCCCTTGACATGGGGACTGTTTCTGAGTGGTTGTTCATGCATCTCTCAACACAGAAGAGTCAGAGAAAACAGCCATCAAGCTAATAAAACTGCATTTTAACCAAGGATATCCTAGGTTAGGTCCTTCTCTCCCTTCTGAGGTGTGGGACACATCTGTAGTTGGGCTGAGGAAGGGACACTCTGCCAACCATGCCAAGCCAGCAAAGCTGCACTGACTTAGACCAGCTCAAACAGGTCTCTGCATCTGAATTGAGTTTGTTCAGCTTCAGTGAAAGCAGCACTTGGAAAACACCTGTCATACAGTGGCTTCATTCCATGACCACCATCAAAACTGTGGCTGCAGTGAGGTTCTCAAAAGGTGAAATTAACTGTGTGGAGGATAATCTTTGAGGACAGAAGTTTCCCATGAGGAAATTCAAAGATCCCCTAGACAGACCTACCATACAACTCTGCCAGCTCTTTAATCAGGTGTTTTGCTTTTTGGTTTGAGACTGTGAAAGTTTCATCTAGGTACTTGTGCAGTTCTGTCCTGGTGTCATAAAAGGAGTTTGTGCTCAGCAAGGCACTGCTGCTTTCCTTGGCATTAATAGATCCCAAGTGTGGACCCAATCAATGTTTATGGAATTAGACTTCCCCAGAGTTCACTTACTGGATAGATTACAACACTCTAGTACAAACCAACACACTCTCTTCTGCTTCATTCCTCTGTGCTGAGTGCAGAAATGGGGGAGGATGTAGTAAAATGTGTTACAGCACAAGGGACTTACATGAGTCTTAGTCATGGATGAAATGAAATGAAATTCTGACCCCTGCCTCTCTAGCTTGGCACAGATATCTTGTAGAGGGGACCTTTCCAGGAAATCCTTTTAGCCCTAAAGCTTTTAATTTCATGCTGCCCTCCCCTTTCCCAGCAGAGGATTTGGAGACTGCAAGAGATGCAACACAACATGGGGACCCCAGGGAGCTTTCACTCCAGTCCTTACGTGTCATTGCAGACTTTCTTGTCAAGAAAAAATTCCTTCCTCATCTTAAACAAACAAATTGTTCTGTAAAAGGTTATTGATTTTGTTATAGGAGACAGTAGAAGCTCTGTTAGGTTCCACTCACTATGGACCTTTAGATTCATACAGGGTCATACTTTGCTTTCAAAAATCTCTGAGATATGCAAGCAGAATGCCACCTATAGTCCTGCCAGCTGCCAGGAAAACTTAGCTTGCAGCCTGAGCCTTCAGGAACATTGCCATGGGTGCCTGAGTGAGGAGTGTATGGGGGTGGATTAACCATGGAATGGCCCTTGCTGGATCTGTGGTAGAGCTGGGAGAAGTGGTGACACTCCTGTCACCATTTCTTCTTTCCTTATGGGTTTCTCAAATGCTTCTGGGCATCTCTTTCCTCCCCCCCTCATCACTGCTGTTGCTATTTAAAGAAAATGTCATCCTCTGAGTACTAAACTACTTTTGGGTAAGAGGACCAATCAAGTTTAAGCTGGTCTACCTCAATGAAGGAAATATATGGAGTTCTGTATGCTCTTCCCTTTCCTAAAGTCAAAATAAATAAAAAATCCTCCTTGGAGGAACAATGAGAAGGATCTGCTTGGCTTTAGCTCTGATTTCTCTCTAACTGTGGTGACAGCAATCATCAGCCTGGCAAGATTCCTGATAAAGGAGCTGAAAACAATTTTGCTTTTACAAAAAAATCTTTTGGTTCAGAACTTAAGCATATGGCAGTGTAGAACATTGGGTGCTCAGATGTTTGAAGAGAAGCCAGAGTTGGAGATTACACTTAACTGAACTTAACTGAGAAATGAGTTTGGACTCTACAACTAATTAATGATATCCATAAACTGATGGGAAGCAAAAAAAAAAAAAAAAAAAAAAAAATCTCAACAAACAGCAGTCTCCTTCATCTCATTTAGCCTGGTCTTTTCAGCAGCTGTGCAAGGAAATTGTAAGTGGAATAAAATAATATGGAAAACTGCATGATAACATATGCACAAGGTGGTGTGAGAGGAAAATTCTTGCATGCAAAACTAAGTTGTAGAATTAATTATAAAAATAAGAACCCTCTAGATTAAAACCCATCATAGTTATCTAGATGAATAATTTGCCTGTTTTCTCCACCCTTCCCATTCTTTATTAAAGTTGCACTCTTCAACTACACCAAGCAAACACTGAATTACACTACTCACTAGTGTTCCTTTTTTTTATAGAACAGAAGTGAATTTGGAGTGAAACTTCGGGTATTGGAGAGATGCAATTAATAACTCTCCTTCAGCACAGGGAGTTCATGCCCATGCAATGCCACACTAAGACAGTGGCATTTCTCCAGCCCCTGTTAGCACAGGCAGCTCTGCACCACGCCTTGCTGTGGGGATAGGATGTGCCTCAAGGTGCTGAGGTGCTGTTTTAAAAACACAGGGGCAGGTGTGAACTGAAATCAATGACTGGAAGTCTCTGAGGCTCAGGCTGCATTGAAAAATACGACTGCAGGTACATCCACAGTCTATACACGTTCCCTTTTGCCCCTGGAAAGTGTCAGTCTTCAATGAGGTAATTTTCTGCTACCATCCATTAGACACATACACTGAAAGAGGACATACACTCAGTGAAGTGTCTCATTGCTCAGAGAACAGTTTACTCAGATTTTCCCCTCCTTCCCTTCTTCCTCTCACCTGTTGAACCAAAGCTCAGTCACGGACATGTCCCAGCACCTGGACTGGCACCTTTGGTGGCTGTTCAGGAATGCTCAGCTTCTGCAGGAGAGAGTTGTTCTAGAGGCTCTTTGTCCTCAGAGGGAGGGAAGGCTGTAACACAGTTCAGAAAAGGAAGGTGAGGGGGGTGTGAAAGCCAGCTCAGCTCTTCCAGAGGATTCTTAAATGCTCATCACAGAAGCACAGAATGGGTTGGAAGTGATCCTGAAAGATCATCTTGTTCCAACCCCCCCTGCCATGGGCAAGGACACCTTCTAGAAGACCAGGCTGCTCAGAGCCACATCCAACCTGGCCTGGATGATTCCAGGGATGGGACACCCACAACTCCTCTGGACAACCCAGTTTAGTGCCTCACCACTCTCACAGTAAACAATTTTTTCTTTATGTGCAGCTTCCATCTACCCTTTTTCAGTTTAAAATCATTGTCCTTTGTCCCATCACTACAGGCCCTGGTAGAAAATTTCTTTCTGACCAGCTCCTGAAAGGCCCCACTGAGGTCTCCATGGAGCCTTCTCCAGGCTGAACAACCCCAACTCTCTCAGCCTGTGTTCAGGGGAGAGGTGTTTCAGCACTGACTGTTTTTGTGGGCTTCTTCTCGATCTGCTTCAACAGATCCCTGTTTTATGTTAGCAATAAACTGTAGATGCCATTTACCATGACAAGGTGGGAAAATCCAAGAAGCCCCCTGAAGAGTTGACTGTACCTGTGTGTGTGGTTTGGTGGTGGTGTTGACTGCCTTTTTAATTTTTTTTTTT
>VZTR01030504.1:288297-330979 GCA_013400775.1 Chaetops frenatus
TTTTATTATTTTTTTTTTTTTAAGAATATGTAATTTTCTCTTTTGCAGATTGAAATGTTCTTCTCCTACCCATCCCTCACCTTCCCCCAGCCACTGAGTGGCTTCTCTGGAGAAAAAATGCCCAGAACTGGTGACTGTTGTCCCAAAAGATCAGTCTCCTGAATGTAGTGTACACCCATGCAATCTTTGTTTTAGGGCTTTTCCAACTGGGGAAAGTGTATCAGAGATTTTTTGTAGAGCTCATCTTGCTAAATTTTTCAATAACCTGCTCTGTATTACAAGAAGAGCCTTTAGAGCTGAAAATTTCTCATCATCTCCTCTCCCTTTCCAGAAATAGACAAATAATTTCTCTAGAATGAAAAATCCGTGCTGATCTCCACCTTTGCACTATTTACGCTTGTGTTACCCAGATAAACTCCAAATAATGGCAAGCTTTTGGATTTAATGAGAACTGAAATCTACAGCTGTGTCATTTCACTTCTTCCTCAGGATTCACTTTTAGTCAAGTGGTGAAACGCTTCTATTTAGCTTTCAAAAAGGCAAAGTTATCTGGCATGAGCTGGCCCTTGAGGGGTCCGAGTTCCAGATTCACATGGGGGTATGAGAAATTGCGCTTTGTGACATCAGTTTCTCTATGTTTTTCCTAGGTGTCTGTCTCCTACCTCCCTCTGCCCCTGCATTAATTTGTTGGGTACAGTCCTGTCTAAAGGAAGTGATGAGCTACCAAGAATGAAATTAGATTTTAAGATTGAAAAGTTTTTAAAATGCCCTGTTATAGTGACTCGCATGTACATCTATTGCTGTGTAGGTTTTGTGGGGTTGTGGTTTTGTTTGTTTGGTTTTTTTGTTGTTGTTGTTTGTTTTTGTTTTGTTGTTTTTGTTTGGAGTTTTTGTTGTTGTTTGGGTTTTTTTTGTTTGGTTTTTTGCTGTTTGTTTGTTTTTTAAAATTTTTAAAAATATTTTTGGTTTTTTTTTGTTTGTTTGTTTGTTTTTAAATTAATCTAATATAAATCTGCCAAAACCGAGGCACCAAGTTTGTCTGAAGCCGCCTTGTGCAACAGAAGTTGGTTCTCTTTTTGTTTTTTCCAAAGTCCGCCACCACTTTAACAGAAACCACAGTGACTCACCTTGGGAAAACCCTCCCGTGCAGTTGTTCACCCTCTTTCTGGTCTTGTCACTCTTACACTTGACTTCTTCACTACCTGCAGGCTGGACCTCGGGTTCTGTGGCTGTGTGTGTGCTGCTCAGTACCCTGGGACCCCTTTGCCTTCCTTTTCAGCTGCTGTTACTCTCTGCCAGTTTGTGAGCAGCGACCATTCAGAACCTGAGGAGTCACCTAGAGCTCTTTTTTTTTTTTTTGTGTGGCTAGGATGCTGAATGGCTTGAGCCTTGGCTCTCCCTCAGGTGACATTTTGAGGCAGCAAGTGTGAATTGTTTTCAGCCCAGTGTTCATCCTCTGAACTTCACTAAACTGAAACTCCCTGTTCAGTGACTTCTGTCAGTGTGACAGTTTAATGACTGAGGAAAAGCAAAAAGATAAGAGCAGAAATAAACGCAGAGCTCTACTCAGTGAGAAAATTAGTTGGAAAAGCCTTTTGTTTTAGGGGCAGCCTCAGCCTCACTTTCCATTTTGCAGTCTAAGCACAGCCCAGCTGGGAGCCAGCACAGGGGAGAGAGGAGTTACACAACTGGGAACCCCCTCAATCTGTAGTTTTTCCCTCTCCGGCAAACTGTCGCTTATGACAAAGAAAAAAAAAACAACAAAAACAAAACCAAAGAAACCCCGAGCCGTTTCCACATTGTTTCTTTTTCATTGTTTCCCATTCCTATATATAATCTGAAGCAAGTGTAAAAGACCTCAGCCGAAACCCATAGCCCCAATGCTGCGGTTTTAGCACTTTCTCGTACAGGACAGGGACGTGGATCTCTCGCTCACCTCTGTGGAATCTCCTCGTGTTCCCCCTGCATGTGCTGAGATCCAGGCGCGCTGAGATCCAGGCGCGCTGAGATCCAGGCGCGCTGAGATCCAAACGCGCTGAGATCCAGGCGCGCTGAGATCCAGGCGCGCTGAGATCCAGACGCGCTGAGATCCAAACGCGCTGAGATCCAAACGCGCTGAGATCCAGGCGCGCTGAGATCCAAACGCGCTGAGATCCAAACGCGCTGAGATCCAAACGCGCTGAGATCCAAACGCGCTGAGATCCAAACGCGCTGCTGCCAGGAGCCTCTGCCGCCAACGAGGAAGTGCCGGAGCGGGGCAGGATGTGAGCAGTGACTCAAAAACCGGGGGCTGTTTCTCCAAACAAGCTGGGGAATAAACGGAGTTATTGTCGCTGTCACTGTAGCGCCTTCGGCTGACGGAAGGGGCTCGCAAGCTGCCACTTTATCGAGAGAAAAAGCTCAGGACCGTCCACCTTTGATCTTTTTCCCGGAATTTAGCGATTTATGATAATGCAGCCTTCAAGTATTGCGGTCTTTTCTAGGAGGACTGGACTTGCCTACCTTTTGTCCTAGAGCTAAACATTTCTGTGCATGAATGTGCTCCCCGAAAATGTTCAGAACAAGGATTTTGCCAATGTTTCTAAAACAGCTCTCGCTGCTTCCCAGCTCAAGCATACACTTGAGACTTTGCTTGTTCTTTCTATTGAGAAAAGAAAATAATTTAAAAACTCTCATCTTACAGTTAGTTTTGACTGATGTTCATGTATTTGGTTTCCTGTACAGATGAGCACAGAGGCTGCCAGTTCAGTTCCTAAGCTTGCCTTTCCAAACTCTGCTGTGCCAAAAAAAGCAGTTTCATTTATTTGCTCTGCAGTCAGGCACTGCTTTTCTCCCTTGGCTCTCTGCTTTTGATATGCAGGTACTGAGCAACATTTACCCTTTATATTTTCGGCCAGCCATGGCAGAAGCCTTTCTTTTTCTCCTTGAGAGCTGTTGCATCTTGCTGAGCTGCAGGCTCAGCTGTGGCTCTGGCATGGTCTGCTGTTGCAATTCGTAAAGGAACTTAGGTTTTTCTTTTAATGGGCATTTGCTGCCAAGGATGGGGGTTTTTTTTGCACATAATTGCACAATTCAGCAATTACGAAAAAAATATATTTGGTTCAACACTTATTCAAACAACCAGTTTCTAGGTAGTCTCTCTTGGATTAAACTGAATCCTTCTGACATGTCCCTTTGCTTTACAGATGTATACATACACTTCTTAATACCCTGTTAGTGTTGAACTCCATATAAACCTGCCTTAAAAGGCATATCCATTGATTCAAATTATTATTTTAAAAGTAACAAATAATAATGATTCTTAAAAATAAATAATAGTATTTACAAACAGTATTCTCATCCATCTTAGTTTCTCCGCTGCTTGGATTAAGTAGAGACCTTGTTATTTAATCATGCTGCATGAATTTATATATTCATAAGTAACACTCACACACAAAAAAATTACTTAAACTTTAGAATAAGCCTGTTTCATGGTTGGTGTGGTTTTTGTTGTTGTTGTTGTTTTGTGGGGGTTTTTTTGGTATTAAGCTGGATGTTAAATAATTGAGAAAAGCCTAGAAAATCATCTTTCATTATGCTAGAAAACAAACAAAGCCACCCACACTCTACTTAATGATTTTAAATGAAACACTTGGTAAATCAGTCAGCTTCATGGTAGTATTTCAGCAATTTGTAGTTTCTCACTCAAATAGGGCTGTAATGGAGTTGCTCTTTCTCTCCTGTGGTAGTGGTAATCCTGAGTATTTCTTGAGGCATTTCACTTTTGGAAAGCTATGAATGCCTGATGCAACTCATATTTAGATGGGTGGAAGACAGAGCAGGGGAATAAACTTCTGAGTTTGTAGAAATGATTTTCTCTCTAGCACCGAAACACAAAAGTGGAAGGCTTCCAAGACTACAATTCCTGATGAAGTACCAAAACCATCTATGGCTGCACTAATTCAAGAGAAAGTCATATTGGTGTTTTTTTTTTCCCCTTATGCTCTTCTGAGAGTTACTCTTCTGGAAGATCCTGATCCTGCTCTGAGAGCTCCTCTCACAACAGCAGAAGTATTGTCTGAGTTAACTCAATTGTTGGAATCTGACTCAGAGGTGCCACGTCCTGCTCCAAAGTAAAGAAAATCACTCTATAACAAAGTTTAAGGATGTGATGGTGCTTCCTTAATGCTCCATAGGCTAATTTCTTCTTTATGTGCTTTGAACAAGCCTAAATTTAAACCATCAGCTGAAGAAATTTCCCTGTGTGTCCAGTGATTTGAACAGCCTTTTCCACTACATCCTTTTAAAGTCCTATGTCTTTAAACACAAGTTTTTCTTGTGTTTTTTCTTTGAAGTGCACTGGCTTGGTGATTAAGTACCAACTAGCAAAAAAAAAAAAATTATGAGGCTGGAAAGGCTGCTTTGTTCCCACTTTGTGCTTAGATCCCTCTGTGTCTTCCACTCTTTTCTCACATTATTGCTCTCTTCCCATTTGCAGGAGGAGGTAGCAGATATGGATCACTAATGCATTCTTTCAAAACCTCTCAGTGTACAAAAATAAAGGAGCCACAGACACCTGTGGTCATTTAATGGTCTGGAGTGAAGGCTGTGGCATGGCCGTAGAGTTATTACTCTATTTGATTTTCAGTGATAAATACAAAGGAGTCACACTGATCTGTGGTGAGGGCTCACCTGGATAAACCTCTCCAGTGTGTGGTTGTGCTTTGGTTTGGGGTTGGTTTTTGTTGGGGATATTTTTTCTCCAGGCCCATTTATGGCTCATGTGACAGAAGTGGGGTGCTCAGTGTTCCACTGTGCTACACTGAGTGGAGCCAAACTCAAAAGAAAATGTGGGCCTGGCAGCAGAGCAATACAGGCTTGTAATTGTTTATCTTGACAGAAAGAAAAGACTGAAAGAAATATTTCTTTCTTCCTACCCTTCCTGTTCTTTCAATGTTGTCCTATTAAGCTCAGCATGGGTTGAGGGACCTGAAGGAGAGTGCTGTTATGGCTGCACACTTTCAAAATCCAGTCAGAACATTTCCAGGGTCCCAGAGTGGTTGAGCTTGGAAAGGACCTCTGGAAGAGATCTGGTTCCACTCCCCTGCTCAAACCAGGCCACCTACTTGATCTTCAGACAGAGGCTCCTGTGTGTGCCCATTTCCTCTGGTCCTGCCACTGGGCACTGCTGAAGAGAGCCTGGCTCTGTCCTCTTTGCTCCCTCCCTGGAGGTGTTTCCATACACTGGTGAAATCCCACCTGAGCCTCCTCTGCCCCAGGCAGGACAGCCCTAGCTCTCATACTTCAGCCTCTTCATCATTTTTGTGGGTCCTCATTTCACTCTTTCCCTTAGATTAATATATCTATGGTATGTGGGAGCCCAGAACTCCAGGAGTGGTCTCATCAATGCTGAGGAGAGGGAATGGATCACCCCCCACCCCCCTCAACCTGCAGGAAATATTTTTTTTTGTCTAGTGCAGCTCAGGATACCATTAACCTTCTTTGCCACAAGAATACAATGCTGACTTGTATTCAACATGGATCCTTTCTCTTTCTGAAGACATGGGTGATGTTTGTTCTCCTTTGCTTCTCTGGCACTGCACACAATTGCCATCATCAGTCAAAGATTATCAGGACTGGCCTTGCTGCCAGCTCCCTCAGCACTCATTGGTGCATCCCATCAAAACCTTGAATTGATCAAATTCCAGGTGGATTTTGCTTTCTTAGCAGTGTTTCTGCATGCTCAGACAGTTCCTCCCATGTTATCCACCCATGCTCCACCCTCTGCACGTTTTCTTTTGTGCCTGAATTTTCCCAGATCTCCTCGTTCATCCACATAGGCCTCGTGGAATGTGGTGGTGGGTTTTTTTTTTTGTGTGTGTGTGTGTGTGTGTTTGTTTGTTTGTTTTCTGGGGTTTTTTTGTTTGTTTTGGTTTTTTTGCTTCCTACTCACTGCAATGAACCAAGCACAGAACAAAACTTTGTTGAGACAAGTTACCAAGCCAACACAAATCCTTAAGCTGACTTGTACTACAGGCCATTGCCTAATTTCTTGTTGGTTTTCAGTCCCTGGGGCTCCTCACTTCAGTGTTTGGAGATGTTCACATGATCAGCACCTTGGTCATGCTGCTTTTAGGGTGTATAAATGTGCTTTCTGCCCTCCATTTGCTAATCCTGTATATTTGCTAAAAGGCTTCCAACTGAAGCAAAATGCAGCCTGCTTTTTCCACAGAATGCAACTCCCCTGCTTTGTTACCAAACATAGTTGCCCACATATCTCCTAATTCAAACACTGTGAATCAGATGCTTTCCAAAGTCAGAGCCAGAGAGTTTTCATCACCTAAAAGTGAATTGATGGAAAAATGAATGGTTTGTATACTTTAATTTCCTGTCTCTGGAATATAAACTTGCATTCAGCTAAGTACTTGTGCAGACTGGTCAAGGAACCTGTAGATTTTCATTTGGTGCTATGACAGCATGTTGTCACCTTGCAATATTACTTTTTTTAGTTGCATATTTCCCTCTGCTTGTGTTTGTAGTCAGAATGGCTTCTAAGCCTGCTGGCAGAGTATTCCAAAAAAGTGAGAGGTTTTTTTTGACTGTTATTCATCACAACTCATAAATATTGGTGATCTTACCTGATATTATTAATCAATTTGAGTTTTTTGATTTGTCCCACTCCTGTTTTTTTTTAATCAGGTGAACCAAATAACACAGACAGTCTTAACCAAGCCCTCTTCAGAAGGGAAGTGTGAACTCCATTTGTCATTCTGAGCAGAAGACAGCAAGGTTATTTGGGTAAGGCAGTACAGAGCAGCAGTAGCTATATCTTCCCATGCTCATCTTCTCTACTTCCTGTTGCTAAACTTTAATCCTTCTCCAGTTCAGGTGGGAACAAAAAGACTCTTTACATTAGGCTGGTGAGCCCCTGAATCTGTGTACTTTGTCATTTTGGATTTGGCTGCAGACTGAAGCTTTCCAGCCCGTGGGAAGCTATCCTGGTTGTGGCTGGTTTCCCTTGTTTCCACAAATTTAGCTAATACCTTATGTGGTTAGGATTCTTATCCCAGGATTAGGGCAGTCACAGAGATATGAAGAAATAATGAGTTTTCATGCTGGCTTTTGAACCACTTGAGCAGCTGTGGAGGACCTTTCATGGTGCAGCCATACTAGCAAAAAATTGAAGGAGCATGTTCATTTGCAGGGGAAGAGGTGACAGCCAGCAGCACTGCTTTCCAAGAGATGTCCTGGAAATAGGAGATACTTGCAAGAAATATATATTTATTACTCAGGCCTAATGACCTGAGCATGCCAGCAGAAATGGGAAAAAAATTCCTCTTGACCGTGAGAAAAGAACGAGTGTGAAGCCGATTTTTGCTATTTTTGTCAGTGTGATCCCTTAAATGATGATGCTTTTGGGCCAATCAATTAGCTGTTTGTTCCTTTCTGAAGTCAATTCCTCCTTCTGTCAGAGTACCCTGCAATGGCTGGCTGCAATGGGACATTCAGGAGGAAGGATTTGTACTTTTTCTCTAAAGGTGATGATTGTTGTATTTGCCACGAGGCTTCTGGGCTTTCCTAGGGAACAGTAGCAAGCACTGGGAGGTGTTGGAAGTTTAGTTTGCTCCATGTATTATTGCTTTCCTCCCAGCCTAAGCAAGACATAAAATAAGACTATTTCAGTTGGGAGGGACCTGCTTTAATCAAGTAGGGGGAGGGCTCTGCTTTGCCTAGAAATGTGTGGGGAGCATGCTCACCTTTTGAAAGTTATTTAACATTCCAACCAGCTTATTTGCAACTATAATGGTATTTGGGGGTGCAGCTGGGCCTAGGAGTTGTGTAAGCCAAGCACTGAGCAGAGGTACCTGGGGGGAGGCTCAGCACAGTCCCAGCAATGCCATCTGCAGTCCTTCAGTGATGCAACTGCTCAGGTTAAGGCTAATTATAGGAGAAGTTCTTCCATTTAGGCATGGCAGGGACACCACAAAATCCAAGAGCAAAAACATCCTACAACTTGGTTTATGCTCTCACCAGCCGTGCTCTGTGGTATCCTGTGTGAGTTTTGTCAAGGATAATGCATTCATTTTTGAACACCACTGCAGATCCAGCCATTCTTGCTATATTTTGTAGAGGGTTTTTTTTGTCTCTGAAGGGTTATATGTTAATGTAAATGTTAGCAGCAATTTAAATGCCCATTCTGCAGTTGTTATCTGCAGTCCTTTACCCCTGGCCTGTCAGAAGTTGGTCTAATAGTGGGAAAATTGTTTAGTTCAGCAACACCTGCTGTGCTGTGAGTGTCCAAAGGCCCTTAAGGCAACTCCTTCCCTTGTGGCTGTGACCCACAGGGACAGCAGGCTGAGCAGGGACTTTGTGATGGGCAAAGTATGTAACAGCAACTCTTCAGATCTTGGACCTCACCTTAGCTAAAAATCAATATTTATTTCTAAGTTTCATGAGAGGAAGCAAAATTTTCCCTAGTGTGAAAGTTCAGGCAGGCTCTAATAACTGTCTGTGTAATTAAGTTGCTGGTATTCTGCCAACCTGTGGGGTGCAGCACCTCAAGAGGGCAAAAAATACTCTGTGCTGTCTTGGCAGTGAACAGGGACACGAGCTTTGACATGTTGGGGTGTGGGGGAGATGGGAATATCAATCTTCCTTCCCCGAAAAAACAAATAGTCTGAATGAAAGCAGAGACATTCCAGTGGTGTTTGCATCCAGTCTGTGACAGCCCTGCCATTCAGACAAGGACACTGTGGGAGCCAAGGAGTGCTTTCTTGCTCATCTCCTTGCAGAATTTGACCAGCATGCTGCTAAATTTCACTTTATCTCTGTTCAAATGCACGTTTGCCTGTGGCTGCTTTGTGCTCGCCTCTGCAACGGTGCTGACTGCTTTCATGGAGCTGCCAGCTGAGATAGGATACAGCAGAGATATGATACACAAGCATTTACTGCCAGGCTGGGTGCCCTATCCCATCACCTGGGAGTGCAGAGATTAAGGTTATAGCTTGCTTTGTAAAACATGTCGTGAGAGATGGGTTAGATTGCTGGGCTGCAGAGCCAGACCTGTGTAGGAGGGGTTTAGAGGCCATTTTCACAGCCAACTTCTTACCTGGCTTCTGCCTAGGTGCAAAAGGTCAGTGGTTCCCTTCTCACTGTTTGCAGCAGCATTGCCTGGAGATAAACCAAACAATTCCTTGCCTTTCCTGCCCTTCAACCCCACCCCAAAACTTCTGAAAGATATGCAGGTAGGGGCACACCTCTTGTGCCTGGGATCCCTCGTGGCTGTGGGGTGCTCAAGCCTGAGCACCTGTGACCTGGGAACACTAAAACCATATTTACTGCAAAAACTGGTATAGTATAAAATGCTAGTGGAGGTATTTGGCACATGGATCATCTACAACTTTTCCCGAGGCTCAAAGGTCTATTGATGCAATAAATGCAGCCACAGACACTGGTGGATTCCTTTGGCCAAGTTTTCTGTTTCTGAGGAACCATTGTTTGACTTTGTTTGTTTAGAAATAATTTTCTACCCTGATTATGTTGTGATGCAGTAGGAATTGCTCAAAAATGAAGCTAAGACACATTATATGAAGCTGGTCAGCAGTGGCCACATTGCCAAAAATGCTGATGAAAGGCACTGGCTCACTCTATGCATGCCTGGTGGTTTTGTGGTTAATCATTCCAGCTGGCCAGAGTGTATGTTTGTTAATTGGAGCTCTTCTTTAAGGGCTACATTAAATAAAAATAAATTAAAAACCAAACAATTTCCCCTGCAAACGCTTCATCTCCTGAGGACTGGTGAATTGTCACTGTGGTGGAGCAGATTAAAATATTTTAATTTCTTTTTTCCCTCCTTTCTTTCTTGTTCCTCCTCTCAGCTGCTGCAAATTGTCCCATGCAGAAGATCATGGGCAGGCAGCTGTCTGCCTCATGGTAGTCATGAAAAATGCAGCTTCAGATAATAAACAGACAGTCTGAAGTTGAACAAAACAGTTGTGCAAAGTCTGGGGGTTATTCATTTATTTATTTATGTATTGAATTATGTGTTCTTTTAATTTTTCCTGCTGAAAGGCACTTACCCCTCAGCACTGGGGTGTGTCCAGGACTCCTAATGGGATCCTCACCTGCTGAGAAGAGACCTTGGCCCCAAGGCTCACCCTGTCTCCAAAGCCACTGCTTCACCTTCTCCAGTCCTTCATTTTCTGGGCATTTTTTCTGTGTCAGCTGGTGCCAGGAGTGCAGGAGACCTTCCTGGGGTGGTGTTTCCCTGCCTCACCCTGTGTAGAATCAGTCAATTAATTCTCCTGGAAAGCATGGCCATTATGTGGCCAGCCCTCCCGCCTCGCTCAGCAGGGCAGGAACCAACACAGGGCTGGATTTTTCTCATGGTTTTGATAAGAGAATTCAATAAGGTATCTCGAATAAGGCAGCAGCCCTGTGTGCTGCAGATGCAGCCAGATGGAAATGTGAGCATAACCCAGACTGGGGTCATGAGGGCAGGGAAGACCAAACAAAAGGCTTTGAAAGACCAGGTTTATGATGGGACTTGCAGCACTTTGCTGACACAGATTTTAATCACTCTCATCTGAGCTGGTTAATAAGACTTCCAATAAGGTGATAAAGGTACTTCATGTTTGCCTACTGTTATAAAATCAGCTGCAGTTCAGGCATTTTGCACCTTTATCCCTTGACCTATTTTTAGTTACAGTAACTGTGATAACTGCAGTGGTGATGCATTTTAGAAGTTAGGTATCACAATAATGGCATGTCTGACTGATAAAGAGATGAATTGAGAGGTGTAGAGTTGCTTCTAATCCAGCATGATACTGTGGAAAAGTTGTTTTTGGAAGCAAATCTGATCTTGTTTCGAAACTGGGCTCTCAGCCCTATCAGAGGGATGACATGTGACAGCACAGATCTGGCAGAAGAAACAAAGAAAACCTTTGCAGTCACTCCCTGTCCATTTTATGGCCATGTTACTGTTGCTTCCTACTGACTGATTCTTGAAAGATTTCTGGTCTGAATGAGAGCTATCTTATCTTTTTCCTCCTCCTCAGTTTTTTTTAAGAGGTGAACTTTCTTTGCGTGCAGTGTTCTCCCATTCAAAACTAGCAAAGGGCTTCTGTTGACTTATGGTGTCTACTGTGGTGAATGCTGCAAAGTAGACTTTCCAGTCCAGCAAGTGGGAGAAGGTCTCTGCAGGCTAAAGATGTGGGTGCAAGCACCAAGGCAGCTACAGGCAGCCTTGTGTGACTCTGAGCACAGCTCTGTGTCTGGGTTTTTCAATTATACAATCATCCTAAGCAGCATTTCTTGGAATCACAGAAAAACAAATAAGTAATTTATTAGTAAATTTCTGGCACCTGTTTTGGGTAAGTTCAAAGGTCAGCCTTAGAAACCTTGATGTATGAGCATCTATCTCTACGCAGCAGTTTTCTGTGCCAGACTGAAATGGGAGACAGGCTCATTCCTAACAATATGCAAACAAAGAGTTTGTGATTAATAGTGATGTCACCAGCAGTTGCCAAGGACTTGCATTTGACAGCATGGAGCATGTTCAGATACAGTAATTATGCTAAGTGGTGCTGATAACACAGGAAATGTTGGAAGCATTTTTCCTGTGTTGGAAGGTAATTGTACAAACTGACCTGCTGCCACACAAGTGCATCCTGAAAGATGAATGACATAGAAGCCACTGCTCTGTAGTTCCCTGGGATGCCAGATGCAGAGGAGAGCACCTCAAAGAACCTGGGGGGGTGCCTTTTATAAACACAGAATGGGTAAGCTGGGAAAGGACCACAGTTGGTCATCCAGTCCAACCTCCCTGCTCGTGTCCCCTGGAATATGTGACTCAGGATTGTGTCCAGACAGCTTTTGAGCATCTCCAGGGAAGATCTCCACAGTCTCTCTGGGCCACCTGTCCCACCTGCTCAGCCACCCTCAACAAAAAGTCCACTTTCTGCCCATTCCTCTTGTCCCATCTCTCAGCACCACGGAGCAGAGCCTGGTCCGTGCTCTGCCCCCTCCCTGCAGACACTGACAGACAGGGATGAGGTCCCTTCTCAGTGGTCTCTTCTTGAGACTGGACAGGCCCACCTCCCTCAGCCTTTCTTCATCACTGAGGTGCTCCAGACCCCCAATCACCTTTCTACCCTTGCTCCAGGTGCTCCACAATAACCCTCAAATGAGGACCAGATGACAATGATTCCATCCCATATCATATCATGAAGGTGGTGAAGGCCCTAATGCCCACCACATATTGAGAAGAAAAGTCCTAAGAGCCTAACACCTATGGGGTTGGGGGTGTTTTCTCCCTGTGGAGTTAGGCTGTACTCCACTGTCCTTTAGAGCAGTTTCTCTTGCTCTGGAAAAGAGAGAGGCTAGAGGAATTACACTTAGGGGGTAACGTGTCCTTTTGGGCTTGTTTGCTACAAATATGAGAAAGATTCACTTTGCAAGTTGGAAAGCAACAATAAGGTTTCTTTGACATAGCACAGCAGCTACTGAGAAAAGTAATTGGAGTCAGGGTAGGTGAAAAAGGGAATGCCTTTTTGAGCAAAAGAGATACTTCAGCTCTCCCAGGTAACAAGGTTTAAATAGTGAATTTGACAACAGGACAGATGGATTCAGACCACTAAGTAGCAACACGTGTTTTCTCTTGGGGCTTTCCACTTGTGGTTTACCAGCCATGCCACAACAAAAGTCTTTCACTTTTCTGTGAAAGTGAATCCATTTCTGAGTCTTCCTCCAAAGCTGCATCAACTGCTGCTTTTCCTGCTGCATGTGTTTGTTGCTTGGGACAAGTGGCTCCCTGAGAGCTGCTGTCTTTGATGAAGGCAAACAGAGGGATTCAGGTGCAAGACTGGTCTGGGAGAGTGCAAAGGGCTGCTTTCAGTTCTGGAAGCAGGAGCCTGTGCTGTACCTTTGCTCTGCTTGGGGTTGTAAAGTTGGGTGAGAAATGGATGAATCAGCCCAGGTTTAGTGCTGCCTTCAGGCTGCTGCGTGGCTTTTGTGGAGTTTGTTGTGTTGTTCAAGGGATTTTTGTTGTGTGAGCCAAAATAAAGCCAAGGTGGTCAGCTCTGTGTTGTTTTTGTCTCCCCTTATCTGAGGGCTTTGGAAAGGAGCACTGAGGGATGTGGCTAAAAGTAAAACTGCCACTTTGGGTGGGGGCAATGGCTTGGATTGACTTGTCTCTGTGTGTTGATAGACTTGGTCAAACATCCAGGAGAATGAATAGATTTTATTTAAAATATAAACATGGCACGTGAAGATAAAAACTCTGTTATTACAAAATTCCCAAGTCCTTTGAATGGTAACAACCAAATGTCATCTGGGATTTACTGACCTCCAAGAACAGCTGGAGCCCTATGCTAAATGAAAGCACAGATTTTGCAAGAAAAGGCATTTGTATTTAGGTGTATCCCTAAAGTAGCCCAGAAGTAAGAAAACCCAACCAGTCCAGCTTAGTTTTAGTAACATATTATGGAGTGACTGCTAGGTCACTTCTTATATCTCTGAACTGTTACAGTTGCAGAATATGAAAGTGGAAAACTCCCTACAGAAAAGGCTTCTGTCAGGTACAGCAGCACCCAGGGGCTGCACAAAACAACCCCATGTGACAGAAAAGGAGGAAATAGCTGCAGGACTTTTTACTGAACCACTAGCAAATGGCTAGCCCTGCACATCTGCAAAAAAATGTGAAAATGTTCACATTTTTGAGGTTGTCTGCAAGCTTTCCTCAAGCAAGCTCCCTTTAGGATTCACTGAAGACTAGATTTGGATTCAGAAAATATTTAATATCTGGATTCACGGACAGGAGAGAAGCACAGCCCCTCAGCTGGGCGCCTCCCTGGGGGTATTGCTTTGACAAAAGATAGCTGATGCACTGTTGCAAAATGGCCCTGGTTCCACGTGATGTGAAGACAACAATTTTCACTTGGCTGGGACTTGAAAGCTGATCTTCATATGAAAAATCAGTGTCTGAGCTCAGATTTGACACTGGAGTGCCTCACACAGAGCAAGAACAAACAGGGCTATGGCTTATTCACAAAAATAATGGCATTTTGGTGCAGGAGAGGTCAAGTGTTTCCAGAGCTCAGTTTAAAATAATAATCTCCATTCTCCCATGACAAGATGTGGAAATTGTCCCATCTGGTCAAGAGAGCTAGTAAAAATTCCTCCTCTTTCAAGATTTCATATCATCAGCAAAGTTTTTACTGTTTTGCCAAGTCAGTTTGGCTGACTTGGGGCTGAAACAGTAAGGCACATGCACTGGCACAAGGAAACTGAAGTTCTTGGCTTTCTGGATGCTCATGGACAACACACTGATAGAATCTGCAATTTTTTTTTAATTTTTTTTTTTCTCTTTTTTGGCTGAGTGTCAGGATGAGACACAAGCACAAGTTCAGTTTATAATCTTCAGTTTAAAATCCTCCCCAGAAGCCATGGGAAAGTGCTTAAATAAAGGTTCAGTTGAATCAAGCAGAGCTCAACCACAGTTTTTGTTCCATCCTGAAAAGGGTAAGTCCAGGTAACCTGACATTAACATAGCAGAGAGCACTATTTTTAATTGGTCAGATTTCCACAGCCTGTTTTTTTTTTTTTTTCTCACAGCTGGCTCCTGTTGAAAGTGGAAGTCCCCTTTTTGGTGGAATATTTGGTAAAAACCAAAATGTTGCTATCAAGACATTTAAAGAAGGCACCTTCCCTTATGTAAACACTTTCAGTACTTAACCCCATTAGAGCAACTCCTGTTTTTGGAGGACTGGGTCAGTGCTCTGCCTGGTTCTGTACACAGTAACATGCAGCTGGTGAAAACAGACAATGAAAGGATTGTACTCTAGAGAGAGAGAGATGTGGAAGACGTCACAAATCTCACTTTGCAGAGTCTTTCAGTTTTCTTTCTTTATTTTAGCTGCCTTTCTCCACATGCAGTAGTCATCCTCAGGGTAAGGGGACAGCATGAACTTCCCATGCTCCTGAAACGTGGCTGCTTCTGCTCCTGAGAGTCCTCAAGGATGATGATGATGAGAGACTGGACTTTTTCCAGCTTTCAGTGGCCTGGCACAGAGCAGCTGAGTCCCAGGCTTTCTGCTCTCCCCAGTACAGGTGCCCAAATCACTGGCAATCACAGAGGGCTGTCCAGAGTGCTGAGCTGGAGTGGTCACACAAGTGTTCTGTGGACACAGTCAGGGGCTGGAACGAAAATCCAGCAGATTTTCCTTTCTCTTGTGTTCTAGAAGCCTTCTTTTTTTTTTTTTATTTTTTTTTTTTTTTTTTGCCATCTCACTCGGCAGAAATCTGTCCCTTGTGTTACAAACAATGCTGCCACTGAGGGAGTGATGCTTCTCTTGACACATCTCCAGCTGCCCAAACTGTTGGCAGACCTTCCACTTAGGCAGGTGCTGTAAAAACAAAACAGCTTCTTTTCATAAAAAAAATGGACAAAAAACTTCCCCAGAAATAATCATTCCCAGCATTTTCTTTTTCCTACGTAAGCAGTGGAACAAGCTGCAAAGCTATGGAAGAGACAAATTCGTGCTGCTGAGAGAGAACTGACTGGGGAGAAGCCCTGCCTGAGGTATCCAAGACAGTGGGGGCTTTCTGTCCTCATTCCACAGCCTGGAAATGCCTCTCTGTGCAAATGGAAAAAGCAGTCTCCTTCTAACATCCTCCTCCCTTGTGCAGGGATGTCAGTGTCACCTCGGGTTCATTTTAAACTATTTCAGAGAATGAGGAGCACAAAGCCCATCTGTGGCCAAGGGAGAACAGCTTCCCCAGGCTCCTCTCAGGAAATGAAGGGATTCCTCCAGAGAGTAGTTCAGAACTGCTCCAGCTCTGAATTTCTCCTCACCAGAGCATCCTGCCCCACTGACTGGAATGGGTGTCTGCAGAGACTAACCCCACTAGGGTGGAGTTACCCTTCTTTACAACCTGCTTTCCTCACAGTTTCCAAACTCTTTTTTTCCCTTTGTAACAGCAAAGTTAGTTTCAGTAACCTTCATTCTGGTTTGCAGTATTCAGGATTCTCACTGCACATGAAACAACCTGACCTTCCTCACAAGGTGCCAGAAGCAGAAGTGCATTTCCAGCAGTACTGAAAAGCAAAATCCTGTGGCAGAGCATCCCCGAGTGCACCTCCCCAGGGCCTTGCTCTCCATCTACCCCATACAACTGGATTGAAAATACCAAATGATGATTGAATTAGGCTAGAATTTCTCCTAGAGATACTAAGGTAGTACCAGCTTTATTTCTAAATAATTTCTGACAGATTCTGGTTTCCTCTTTTGTTCAGAAAAAACAAAGCAACAAACCTGGACTGATGGAGACTTGATAGTCTGGACAAACTCTCAGCCTCAGTGCTCAACTACCATTACCCTTAGACAATTTCTTCTGACATCTAGCTTAAACCTCCTTTGTTTAAGTCTGTTGTGCCTTAAGTGCAGTGTCAGCTGGCTTAGCACAATAAATAACTTGTCCCATCCTCTCTAAAGACACTCTCAAGAGGGTTGTTATTGTGTCCTTAATCAGCCTGGCCTTCTCCAGCCTAAACAAACATAACCAGTCTCCCACCAGAGATCACGTTCCCTGGACCATTTTCATTTCTCTGGTATTGGTCCAAGCTGCCCTTTAATTGGGATGCCCAAAAGATGGCCCTCAGAGGTGGGACAGCTTCTGTCATCAGTGAGCCACCAAAGCTGCTGTCCCACCTCCTCCTCCTCAAGTGGAGTGGGGAAATGACAAGGAAAAGACAGCGTGTGGAAGGCTTTGTTCTTAAGGAACAAACCATGCTACAGCAGCCATCAAGCCATCAAGGCAAGATAAATATTTACTCTCATTTATGTCACAGAGATTTTTTTTTTTATTAATGGGCCAGGTCCAGGGATCTAATCAAGAAGGGCCTGGTATGTGCAAGTCTGGAGAAGAAAAGGTTGACCTTAAATGAACTGCTTGTGTTACGTTAATGCAGTTCACAGGAACAAAAGGAGAAAATGACTCTATTTTCAGGAGAAAATCCATCCTCCTCCACAGATTATGCTCTGCAGGAGAGAGTGCAATGCCTGTTGTTGTTTAGCAAACACAAATGCTGGGGATCAGGCTGCAGTCTGGAAAATAACTGACCATTAACCCAGTTTCCATGAGTGCCAAAACAGTTCCAGAAAAAGTTTTTTAATTTAAGGGTTATTTTGGTTCTGCTTGATAGTATGAGTTGGGTAAATTCACAGCATCTGCTACAGCAAACTATGCTTTAATTACTACAGTTTTGGTGAAACCACAGCATTTTCTGCCTGTTCTGCTGTTTTCTCCAGTAGAAATTACCAAATGAGATATAAAATAGGCAGATATTTCACCCTGTACTCTTGCAAGTTCTCTGTTCTAGTTTTTTTTTCCAAATCTATCTTCATTTTTTTCAACCAATTTTCATTTTCCCCCTATTATAAACAATAAATGAATTTGTAAACCAGCTGGTCTGCAATATTGCATTCTTGCTTATAAAAAATATGAACATGGTGAAGGTCTGAAGAGCATGTTTTTCTAGGAAAGGAGGGTTTGTTGTTTTTTTTTTAATTGGGTGTATATAGGCTCAGGTTCACAGACACAATGCAAATGATGTCCCTGTATTCCAGTTTAAGACCTTCTAGGATGTAGTGCCTAAAAAATGCTTCAGTTTGTATCATCCAGCAAGTCTAATCTAAAGGCTTGTGTTGAACTTGAGCACTGAAGCTATGAAGTTAAGTCACTTGAGACAAATAAAATTATATATATTTTTAATACTTACAGTTGAGTTCTGCTTGGTCTTCTTTTCTTTGGACATCTGAAACAAATGCATGGGTTTAAGCATGTAGGATGGGTAATCACAGTCTTCAGAGAAATGAGACTAATATTAAGCAACATCCACCAAAGCTGAGGCTTCAATGTGACAAATGTTCTGTAAAATGCAGTCCAATATTCTGTTTGCTTACAACTCAGGCTACCACTTCAGGAGGGAGAGATTTTAGGATTGAAGTGATAGCCCTGCTCCTTGTCTTGGGACAGAGTCCTGCCTCACTTTTGGGTTGTTTCTGAAGGAAGGACATGACTTCTACAAGAGCTGCTGCAGATCCTGGACAAGGTCCCTACCCTGCTTTCCCCTGGTTTTTCTGAGAGAGCACAGACTGAAAATGTGGATTGTCCTTGTCCATGGAAAGTGTGGTTGTCCCTGCTCCCTTAGACGTTAACTCCTGGATAGCTGCAGAGGGGCTTAGAGCCAAGTACTCAGCTACATTGGCAGCCTCAGTCTGGTTCACACGATGTCTTTTAGAGCTTTTTTAGGGTCACACAAGGGGGCAAATCCAGCTACACAAGGGTACACACATGATAGTGTGACCAGCTACATTTCTGCTTGATCCCAGTGGGCTCCTGACCCTTCACCATCCAGCCAGGGACTCTAAAGCTCTCAGGACTGAATAATGCCCTGATTTCTGCTTCAAACTGTGCTAAGCTGAGCGAGCTCCTGACCCCAGTCCTGTTTGATGCCATCTGTCCAGAAAGAGCCTGCAGGGATCACAGCTGACAAACCATGGCCTGAACAGGCACAAAGTCTGAGTTACTCTCACATCCAGAAATTACTTCCTGTGAGGCTCAGACACAGGAAGAGAAAACCATGAAGAATAACATATCCTGGGGCACTACATTTCCTCCCCAGGTCACCCCAAGTTTTTGATAATGATAAATGATATGATTTGGCATGATAAATGGCATGATTTCCTGCTGCTGTGGGCAGGCAGCTTAGTCATATTTTATCTCTTCCTGCTGGATAACGTTAAGAATTTTGGCAAGTGAAAAAGAATTCTTAAAATTTGGTCATGCAAATGAACTGTCTCATTACCTGTATAGGACACTAGATTAGAGGACCTCCTTCTCCACAGCCAGCAGATTAAAACAGTTAGAAGAGCTATCACAAAGACAATGGCAATGATGCCAGCTGCTTGAGCACCTCGTCCTTTTTTTTCTAGGTTTTCATCATTTTCTGTGCCAGAACCATTGCTTTTCTTCTTCTGTGTGTCTAAAATAAAATAGAAAAGGATGTCATAAGGTGTAAAATTTCACATTTCATACCCAGCAAATATTTCACCATGTTTTACATAGATAAAAAAAACTCTGAAGGACTGAAGATTTTTGCTACTCATATCACCGTGATTCTAGTGATTCTTTCTGAGCAAGAGACATCTCCAACTAATTATGTCTAAATACCAGTTGACTTTTCCCTGTCATCATACTGCATCCATCCTTCTTTCTTCCTTTTTCTTCTTTCCCTCCATCTTTGAGAGACTGTATGTTTGGGCTTGTATCTAGACTCAGCTGAAAATAAATCTATACAGAAGCTATAAGGCAAATCTGATGGCATTCAGAGAAATGGGTGAAAACCTGTTTCCCTGAAACAGTTAGTGAAGAATCTTCACTCATTGCTGCAAACTGAAGGTTTCAAATCCCATCTCTTATGCTTTCAAGTGTGATTGTGAGATTTTAAACCTTGCCTCTCCCCCCAAAAAAATAGAAGTATGGTCTTTTCCCTCAGAAGACAGCATGATAGAGTGCCATTAGGAAATGAATGATGAAGTTACTTAGTTTTCCTTTAATTTGGGATGACAGCATGGTATATTATCACATAAACACTCTACTGTGCAACGTCTGCTCATGAGTTCAATTTTTGTTCCTGGAAATAGGTTTTTTTATCATTTGCCTACATTTGTGGGATCAGTGTTTGGGGTGTTCAGGTAAATTAACTGTGGATATCCAGCTACAGTTCTGTAGCCAACCTCCTTGCACCAGGGTACAGAGACCTGGGAGAGAAAAGTGTGGCTGGAGGCAGGACCAGGAACAGCAATGAGATCAAACAGCCACCTCCAGATCACCCTTCCCACCCCAGACAGATTCTCTGGACAACTTTTTGGAAATAATGAACTGCAGCAGGGGTACTGTAACTATTACATCTTAATAGCTTTTTTTTTTAAAAAAATACCTATCTGGTTTTGTGAAGAGTTGAGTGACTAAATACTTGCTTTCACTATTAATCATCACATCAGCAATAAATAACACATTATACTTCTGCTATTAGGTGCATTGTTCTATTGAGTTCATATTGCCCATTTGCTGCACACCTGGTTTAATAGTGCACTGTATTAAATTGAGTTTTAGGGACTGAAAACTGAACTTTGGAACTAGACAGAATAAAAAGCAAACGTGAGCGTTGCAAGGCCATTGGGTAGGGGGTCAAAAATCATGGATCTGCTGTATGGTGGCCCCTAAAAAACAACCTGACTCCCCAAACCATCATGTTTCTGAGGAACCAAAGCTCAGTGACTGCCTTGGATGCAATAGCTTCTCAGTGCTGTTGTCATAACACACTTGGTGGGTTATTCACTTCAGTCTGGAGGAATTAAACAATCAAGTCCCTGGCTAAGCATAACTAGAGCTTGAAACAAAGCCTGAGATCTTCTCAGAACCTTTTGGAACTATTGAATTAATGTGTTGCCCTTGCTAGTGCACATCTACAGAGAGAGACACGCTGGTTGATATTCCTGCTAGCTGGAAAACCTGAGGCAGCATGAAGGGACTTACAGTTGGCTGACAGATTTTCCTGCAGCATCTCATTTTCTATGGAGCACTCTATTTGCATGTTAGAAGTGGCCTTCACCTTCAGTGTGCTAAAAACGCTGAAAGTGCCATCTTTGTGGGGTATGATTTCTGTCTTTGATGGAGACAGGTGGCTGTTGTTCACTTTATTGATCCAGTAGACGTTGGGCTGTGGGTATCCATTGCCAGACCTGCAGTTGAAGGTCACCTCTTCCCCAGTGCTGTCATCACTGTTTCTGATCGGTCCACTGAGTATTGGCTGGCTGTAACTTGCTGGAGAGCAAAAAAAAAAAAATAAAAAGAAAAGAAGTAGCTGTTGACATTTTGAAACATACTGATGAGAGAAAATTTTGACGTGGGCTGTGAAGGAGAATTGCTGGATTTCACATCATCCTCGTGACTTGAAAGGGAAGTGCCTGCAGGTTTGGTGTGGAAGCCAGAGAGCTGAGAGAATCACCAGGAGGGCAGAAAGCTAAAGCCAAACCCAAAGGAAGAAAGGACCAACTCAAGATGCTGTCACCCAGTCACATGCAACAACAGCCTTCACATCCATGAAAAACAAGAAGAAAGGAAACACATACTGGGTAAACAGTTTTTACCTGCATTCTCCAAGGTTTACATTCCCTGTCTGTAACATTTAAATTAAGCAGATTTTATTTCAGCAAAGGGCAGAAGTCTGCTTCAACGTTAAAGGTGTGCTTAAATATCATTGAAATAGCACAAGTTTGAAAAGCAGAAATGAGAATTTGGGCTAAGTGACACACATTCTTACCTGCTAAACTGAGAACCACTTCTGCCTGGTGAATCACTTTGGGATGTTCAGTTGTCTCCTGCACTACACATTTGTATGTATGTCCATCACTCTGGCTGACATTTAGTAATAGCAGAGAAAAATCCCCATTTTCCAACCTATCCCAGAATAACCGAGTCCTGTCTTTAAAGCGAATGCACTGATTTCTGTTATCGTCCTGGCCAGAGATCAGTGCATGTACAACTGAGCACTTTTCTTGATAGGAATCATCAGCTATCTGCCAATACACCCGCAGATTTTTTAACTGCAAGTCTTTTTCGTTATGAATGCAACTTAGTGTGGCGTTGTCTCCAAGTTTGCTGATGATGTTCTTCTTCTCTAGTGCAATAACTACAGGGTTAAAAGAGAGAGAGAGAGAAAAAAAAGGAGGTTATGCGGCGAAAAATGAAATTATTTTCAAGTACGTTCCACCACATATAAGCTCAATTATTAGTTTTATAGCAGGTGGCTGAGTGTGCTCACTTCACTGTCATTCCTACCCCCCAGATTTCCAGGGGCTAATTCTCTCCAGGTCCATTTGTCTGTGCATTGTCCAAAGGGACCTCTTCTCTTAGGGCCAAGCAGTCTTAATCATTCTTAGCCCCATGGATACCCACGTTTCACTTTGCCTGCTGACTGCAGACATATATTCAAGTCCTAATGCTTTAATGATCACTTCTTTTTTTTTTTTTTTAAATTAGGAAAAACGACAAATAACTCCACTTAAGATCACAAGAAGTGGAAACATTGATAAGAGAGAGTGCTGCCACCATTTTGAGACACAAAAAACTAAGAAGGGGAATAAAAGCAGTGTTTCTCAAAGCCAAGCAACCACATTTGACTGCTACTATCAGTGACACCTTCTCAACAAATACACTCAGCTGGCAAACCAGCACGCCCAGATACCTCCAGTGACACATTCATCAGACATTTACATCTTGAGGGTCACTTGAGGGAAAGCCAGGATCGTATCTGGCTTTCAGAACACTTTTCCTGCCTTCCAGAAATGAGAAAGGCAGCCTCTGCTCCACCTGAGCCAGGCAAAGGCACGAGGAGGCTGACAGGTGATGCAGAAAGCCCAGGTCAGTGAGTCCCACGGGGCTGGGCAGCTCTGCCCACAGCCTCCCTGCTGAGGAGGATCCATCCCCTCCAGCCCAGCAGCCAAAACCTCGCTGGTGCAACTGGTTGGTGGCACCAAAGCAGGGAATGTGAGTGTCAGGCAAGAGGGGCTCAGGCATGGGGCTGGATGGGAGAGATTTCAGCTGGGAGAAGGGATTACAGGGGTGGATGACTGAGGGAAAGGAAGATTTTGACAGGAGGGAAGGTTTGGAACTGCAGACACAGCCCATGGTGAGGTGGGAGGGAGGTGTCAGTGTTAAAGGGGACCTGTCTTTGTCGAGGGTGCACTGGACTCAGAAATAGCTCATCTACACATCTGAGATGGGCACCCTGGTCTAAAAATACCACTGAGGCAGACACAGCACTTGCAGGGAGAAAGGCAGGATGTTTACCAGGCACTTAAACTCGACTGGAACACAGTTCCTTGGCTCAGACTTTGGGAAACCCGTTGGAACAGTAGGAAAACGAGTGCCCTGGGAAGATGGGTGCACCTCCACCACTGGCCAGAAACAGGCCAGCCAGCATCTACTGAGACTGAATCTGGTACACTTTGTCCTGGGATTGGGGCCAGGGAGTTTCCTTGGTGACTTTGTTGAGGTCCTTTTCAGTGATTAGGCAAGAACAGAAGGAAGAACTCTAAAACCATTTAAATATAATCAGATGCTGTGATTTAATTCTACCTTTGCTTTGCAAGGGATGTTTTAGATCTGTAGTAAAATGATTAATAGTAGTAGTAAAATTACTACTTTTAATAGTAATAAGTAGTAAAAGTACTAATATTGGCCACTTGATACCATGATGTATAATTCTAGTCTTGAGTATACAGGCATGTTAGATCTGCTTATCAGCAGCTCTTATTGCTCCACTTCTACTGCCTTTTGTTGGCAGAGATAAGTACACAGGGAGGTCTCTGAAGCAAGCAAAGCAATCTGAGCAAGAGCATCCAAAAGGTCCCTCACTGTTCTCTGCAATGAAACTGATAGAAATTGATTGTTTCTTCTTTCCCTGATGCATGTCAGAGAAACATCCCACACTGAGGAATTCTTCAGTATCTTGTAGAAAACACTGAGATGTTTCTATTGTACATTTTACAACTACTTTGTGCGTTTGGCCAAACATATTAAAGGGAGGGCAGTTTAATTTTTAACTGAGTTTTTCTGAACTTACCAGCTTTCAGGATGTGAAGGAGCAGTAACAGAAATCTGTACCTAAAATGAAAAGCAAACAAGTGTTACAACTGACTTTGCATCTCCATTGTTTAAATAAGCAACAAACCCAATTTTGATTGTTTCAATATAGTGGCAGAAGTAGGTAAATTAGGTACGGCTCCTGTGTAATGCCCCATTAACTATTTGCATTTTTGACAGCTGCAAAACTTCTGTTTATACAGCTCAGCAGTGGTTTGGTGGCCAGGGCCACGAATAGCAGCAAAATGCACTAATATTGGAATCAGGGCAGAGGGCATGAAGCTGGTGCTGGGCCTGTCTTCTCTTGTGAAAGAATCCATTGGCTTTCTGGACAAACAGGACAAACAAGGCTATCTGGGGCACTGGGAACAGCAGTGCCTGCACTGGTCAAAACCCAGGCTTTCCAATTTTTTGCTGAAACTCAAGGAGTTATGGTTTTGTCTGGTTAAAGGACAAACAACAGCTGACCATGCTGCCCACCAGGTTGTGCACTCAATAAAAATGTGTAAACAGGAAACCTGCTGATAGTGGAGAGCTGTGCAAAGGTTTTTGCTGGAAAGAATTTGGTGTGTTTGATTACTCAGGAGGGGCAAATCTGTGCAGGAATTTCCCCAAGGAAAGGATGCCATAGGAAACCCAGTTTAATCCATCTATAAAGTCCAAGTGATTTAACTCATCCCACAGGGGTTTAAGGGAGATTAATGGACAGCACTTCCCTGTGAGGTACTCTAAAATGGCCTTTCACCATCACACCTTGTTACACATTGTGCTCTCCTTCCTCCAGACTGCTGTAGGAAGGGAAAGAAAGATGATGGGAATGTTTTGGAATGAGAACTACGTGGCTGCAGTTGCCCACCTTGATGTTGCCCCAGGTGCAATAAGGCTGCAAAGCTGAGCTGATGAGCACTGTCCTGTCACCAGCGTACCCAGCTCACCTTTGCAGGCAGGACTGGGAGGCCACACTGCTGGCTACAGCTGGCTCCCTTCCCCCAGAGTTCTCAGCCCTCAGCCAGGCCCAGCACTGAGCCCAGGGCTGGGACAAAGGGGTAGCTGCTCCCAGCAGGCCATGTCCACTCAGGATGGAGCTCCAGAGTCTCCCAGACCAGTCGCTGCCTTCCCTCCAAACCAACCCTGCCCTGCCTGGCCCTCCTTCCTCCCTCCAAGCCCTAACCTAAGCTCACTCCCCAGCAGCCATTTCTCACCTCTCTGTGCTTTACAAAATCCCTTCTCTTCCAGGCTTCCTGCCCTTTCCCCACAGCTTCTGCTCCTCTGTCCAGCCAAGCATAGGAGTTCACACATCACTTCCCAGGCACAGCTTTGCTTCTGCCCAGCTTTACTCCTACCACCTGCCTGGGCACAACCCGGGGCTCCTCTGCTGGGGAGGAGTGTCTCTAATTCCCACCTGATCCCCAAGAAAATTACCATCTTCCCTAACATATTCAGCTTCCCATGCTGAAAGCAGAGGACATTCCTGACACAAAATCTACCTCTACTTGAAGCCCCATTTCCAGAGACTGAGGTGGACAAACTTTAGGGGAGAACTGGTCTGAATGGTATTACTTTTGTGTATGAAGAAAACACTTTCTTTGCATTTTCTGTGTCCTTCGAGGTGATTTGATAGATGAGGCTTGAAAAGTTTAAGTGGATGCCCAGTGTGGAAAGTTTCTACTCTATTACTTCAGTAAACCTGCAATCAGTCTCAAAGGAAGTCTCCCAAGGCAGCACACCTAAACACTCTGTTCTGACAGTGGCTTTCACACGTGGATTTGTATTTTATTCCTGTTGTATTTTTTACACTGTGCAGGAGTCATGGCTTTTGTGCCAGGCTTGTAGAGGTCTGTCTTGGGAAGCTCAGCTCATGTAGTCCTCAGTCTTTCTTAATCCCATGCCTGTTTCTGTTTCATTAGTCCCCACCCAAGTTAGAAGCTATGGAAATATCAACTCATTTGAATAGAATGAAAACAATAACTGACTGATCTTTATGGGACTCTCTAGGGAATTTCCCATGGTAGGCATTTGCTAATGCCGACAAATATTTAAAATATTCAGAACTGATTCTCACAGGTATGTATACAAAACAGATCTTGATTTCTTATTTTAATAAGTGAGGCCACAGCCAAGGTTGGACAGATCCAGAGATGCCTCATCTTCCTACTTGGAGGAGGTTGCAGCTGTGGTTTTGTGAGAACGGTGTCAACCCACGATGTTCTGCTGGAATAACTTTAATTCCAAACTTCAATTGGAAAAAGGGAGAAATGCTCTGCCTGCAGAGAAACCTGCCTTTTGCCCCCATTCACTCAGCTCCTGTGTCCATCACACTAGCAGTGAGCTTAATTAAGTGCTGGCATAGCTGCGCTACTTTCTTTAGGTCTATCTCTCCTAATTTTTAAGAAATATTTTCATTTTTTACTTTTTCAATTCTTTCCCACACCCTCCTCCCTGCAACTTTTTAAAAATGCCGTGTGAAACAGGAGAAAGTTGCAGTTCCCCTTTCATGCATTCTTACTGGGTGAGATGATTCTTCCTACCAGCACCTGAACTTGTTCATCACTGCTTCTCTTATAGCCACGGGATGTTGCTGCTGTGGCACACTGCAGCCAGGCAAGAGACATCCTGACGCTCGCAATAACAACTTTGGGGTCTCTGCCCCACTGCTGAGACCCACTTTGTCCCCTAACCTCGTGGCGACACGGCTCTTCTCGCATCAGCAGGCGCCCTACACAGGTCACCTGCGGAGCTTTCCTAACACCTGCTGTAAAGCAGCGCTACCCTGGGCTGTAACGCCCAGGTGGGTCATGTCCCATCGCAACCCTTCAGCTGAAACTATCCATAAAAGGCCCGTTAATTGCCCGCAGCTCTCGATGGCCGCGGTCGGAGAGGGGACCCCTGCCCGGGCTGCCGGGGAGCTCTGGCAGCACCCGGCTCCCCTCGCCCGGTTCCCCGCCCGCCCCCGCGGCTCCGGGGGCGCTGCCGAAGGACGGGACCCGCTCCGCAGCCTGTCCCGGGTCCGGGGGTCGCCCCTGCCTCCAGCTAAGCAGCTCAACCCCCGCCAGCGCTTTTCCTGCCCGCTGCAGCAGCAAACCCCCGCGTTTCCCCACGGGGGATGCGCATCCCCCGCCCGGGCAGCGCCCGCCGCGTCCCCCAGCGCGCACGGAGCGGGCAGCGACCCTTCCCCCGCGGCCACCACTCACCCTCGCGGCTTCATCGTGCCCGAGCCGTGCCGAAGCAGCCGTGCTGAGCCCAGCCGAGCACCAACTGCCCGTCTCGGGCCGTTCCCTTTTCCCTCCCACGCCTCCTCCGCCGGGGATTTCCGCCTTCCGAGCGCCCGCTGCGCCGCCGGCCCGGTGCGCCGTGCCGAGAGGGGACCCTGCACAGCCCGTCCTGGCGGTGTGGGGGGCTCGGGCCCCTCCCCACCGACCCCTCTCCAGAGCCTCGTCGGCGCCGCTGGATGGGGCATTCAGGCTCCCTCCAACGCATCTGCCCCGCAAATCCGTGTCCCCTGCCGGTCCCCGCCGGGCGGGCCGCCCCTCACCGCTGCTGGGGAGCGCTGCGGAGCCGGGGCTGGGCCGCTTTTGCCCTCGCACGGAGACTGCGGCGTCCTCTGGGCCCTGCGAAGCGCTGGAGATCGGTCCCACAGCCCCGGGCGAGGGCAGGGACTGCACCCGGTGCGCTCCGGGACCTCGAAGAATCCTGCCTGGGAACCGGCAAAGTTGTTTCAAAGTACATTAGGTGCACGTTTGCATAAATAGCACCTTTATTCTATATTTATATTTTGTAAATAGCTAAACGGGATTTGATAGAGAGCAGAAGCGCACCCGGAGCTGTCGTAGGTGTGTTGATGAGGGGGTGTTTTATCACCACCCGGGTGTTTGAAAGCTGCGGTTCTCAGTTCTCGGCAGTTTCTTTTTTGGTTCCACATCAGTGGCTGCGTTTGCCTTGTTTGTTGTCGGGAGCTTCAACTCACCTGGGACCTGTTTGCCAACACCAGCGTTTGTGACACACAGCACAAAACTGTCACGGCATCAATGGTTAACGTCTGCCACGTTAGTGGGTTTTAAATTTATTTATTTTTTTCCTTGGTTTTAGTCACCCTGGGAATGCAATTACGTTGTGCACAACGAAGATGAAACTCTGGGGTTGTGCAAGACCCGCAGGTCTCAACGCCATTTCCGCTGCCAGCCAGCAGCAAGAAGGGGGATTTCAGTTTTGGGTCTTAAACTGACACTACTTCAGCCTCTCTGTGTATCACTGATACCTGCAAATCAGTGATCAGTTTGGGAGGGTAGGCTTAAATTTGTGCTAAATTAAAAGGAAGATAAACATTTGTATGGAATTATGCCCGAAGCAGAACATATTTGTAGCAGCCAATTCGTGTCTTTCATGGGAATATTTCCTGATGGGATATCTTAGTTTGGGAACTACTCTTTTGATATTTTTGGTGGTGTTTTTTAGTAGCAGGCATTTGGTGAATGGGGATGCATATGAACTCAGTTTTTTGTGGCTAAAAACTTAGTGACTTTAAAAGCTTGTGGCTTTATATATGAATTTTTACAGTTCTGGATATAATTTTTTTTTCTAAGATGCATAATTTGAATGAACTCTTCTGCTGTTCTCTGCAATGGTTTCTATCCTGCTTTTTTTCATACGTGGTAAGAGCAGCCTATTACATTACTCGTATGTACCAGGTTTGGTGGAAAGGAGTTTCCCAATACACAAGAAAGGCAAATGTGTGTCTATATTCAGGAGTCTCTTTAGGAATTGGAAAGGTCAGGTTGCAAACCCCTTTGCTGCCTGCAACAGGCTTTTGAATGTGCATTGCCTGATGAACTTTTAATCTGTGAGGCAACCATGTCTCCTGTGTCCCTTCTAAGTGGTGTTCATGAAGGCCCAGCCTTGGGCAGCTCCTACCTGCAGAATTCCTCAGATGACTTGAAATAACAGGATATTCTTCTGCCAGTGACTCCATTCCTGTGGCACACACTGAACAAGCCTGTGGTTAATAAGAGCAGGTTCTGACTGCCAGATCACTGCCATTACCCATAGGATGTTTCTCGGGGACTGCTTCCCTTTTTATTCCCACACAAGCAAAAAAAAGAGAAGCAGCAGCAGCTGATATGGTTCCTTGTATTTACACTGAACAAGATACATAAAAATGTATTTCTATTCTTTTGGACACAAATTTGTTAATATGGCATTTGCTAGCAATAACTTGGGGTATTTGACTTAGGGTCAAAACAGAGACCTCCGTGAGATGAGCTTTGCCCTACACAAGTATTCCAACAAAAATAAGATTAACAATAACAGGGGTGTTTGAAAAGCCTGTGTGATAAGTTTTCATCAAAGATGTCAAAGCTTCTCATTCCTATTACCATACACTTATAGAAAAATTCAGAGAGAGGCAGCTGAGTTCCTAGAGTGATTTAAAAAACATCCTAATTGTTTACAGCTAATTTGTCCTCTCCTGACTGTGGGCACACGACAGAAAGCATCTAAGGCTGTCAGGAGAAGAAAGTAACTCCTATATCTTGTGAGTGGCAAATATTTTGCCTATGGACTTTGAAACTGGAAATAGTGGGAAGATTTGGGGGAAAAAGAGGAGGAAAACAATATCCCAGTTTTCCCAGGCGCTAGACAGAGAAGTGAGAGAGCTGCTTGCTTTCAAATGTGTGTCATGCAAAGAAAACTGGTGGATCTTCAAAACACCCATCTCATTAACTGAGAATCCAGAGTGACTTGGTTTTGTGAAACAGAGACATAGCTCTCTCTACATATATAGAGGAAAAGAAGATCTCATATTCAACAATGGAAGAAAAAGAGGTGACATGGCTGTGTGTGGTGTGGAGAACAACTGTATGAAAGAAATGCTGTGACACCTGAAATATATCACATCCTTATGGAATGGTGTCCACAAATCTCTGGCTTTTGCACTGTGGAGGTTTCAGTGCATGACACTGAAGCTTTGCTCAAGTGAAGTGTGACTTGCAACTGAGAAAAAAGTCAAGAGAAAAATCACAGTAGCTCTGGCCACTTGTGCAATTTTACGTAGGGGTAAAGAAAAAAAAGAAGGTACAAGGCTTGAATGATTTTGCAACACTTTTCCAACACTTTTTCTCTGCCTACAGAGAAGCTAGTAGAGGCAGCAAATGGAAGAGGGACATTTGAAAGAGAATGAGGGGAGGACAGTACACCTACACAAATTGTTTCCCTGACTGGGGGAGACAGTGGAGTAAGACAGGAAAGCTGACTGTGAAGAACAGTCTGGTGATGAGGGAAAAGATGCAATTGCAATTAAAGTGTCTTGTGATTCTGAGAAAATAATTTGTGACAAGTGAATGAACAAAGAGGAAACAATAGTCTGCCTGTTTGCTCTCTAGCTCACATTTTGTTGTCACACCAGGCACTCGGCATTGGCCAAAAATATCACTTTTAACACCCAAATTCCAAGATTTTTTCCTTGCAAAAGGGGAAACCTGTAATCCTGTAAAACACATGGTTTTGGGCAACATGTGCTCTGTGTGCATGGCAACAATGGCAATCCATTTATTGATGCCCAGAGAAGGAGAGCACTGTTATATTTAGTTATGTTGTTAGAAAGGAGTACTGGTATTCACAGTTCTTTATTAGTTGTGCACATTGAGATAGTTGGTTTCCTGTTGTTTTAGGAATAGCAGGGGAATAACTAACTTGGCAATACTTTTCCCCGCTCGCTGTGTGTGGGCATGTTAAAAAAAAAAAAAAAAGATTGACAATAGTGTGTTATTGCTGAAAATGTCTCTAGAGCCTCTTGTGTTCAGGCCATATTATCCTGTGTGGAACGATTCCAAAGAGAAGAGTGCTCTTGCTCACTTTCATTTCTGCCAGGTATCCTTTGCTCTGATTGTTTGCTTAGGACACCAGATAATGCATCAAAGGATCTGTTTGGGAAAAGAGTTAATGGGTTTTAGAGTTCACAGGTTTTAGAGTGTGAAATGCCTTCTGGAGAAAGAGTACTTTCTTTTGCCCAGGTTTACTACATTGACTGTAAGAATAACAAGAGAGGGAGCACAGCTGAATAAACTCAGCCTCAAGCCAGAGGCAGATGCCTTTAGCTGAGGAAGAGAAGGAGCAGATTGTCTGAAGCCATTCAGCAGTTTTCCTTCTCCAAAAGGAAGTTGTTAGTTTTTAGGACAGCTTTTTCAGCATGGCATTTCTGATCCTACACAACACACAGAGCATTGGAAATCCTCGGAGCAGTTAAAAAAAACCCCATCACAGCTAAGCCTGGATCCAAATGATTGGCAGCCTCTCACAGAGAGGGAAGAGGGAGTCCATGGTGCATTCATTGGCTGCTCTCTGGTTAGAACTAAAACATACAGGTATTTAGAACCTACCAAAACTAATTTCAGACCTCAGCCTTCCCAAACTGTGTCCATCAAATGCTATAGAATTAAGGTCTCTTTTTGTTTGGGATCATGGTGATCTTCTGTGGGGTGAGCTGATGAAATGTTCAGAGAAAATGCTTAAGAGCCATTGTGGCAATGTCTGAACAGGTGAAACATTTTTCAAATGAAAACACAATTACATAAAGTCTCATGACTAATATTTACTCTAAGGAGATAAAATGCAGTGCAGGTATTTGCTGTACAAATTAAAGATTTTTGTTTCACATCTCACTGGCCATCAAGAATTTTTAAGAAGCAGATTAAAGTAAAATTATTATACGTCATTTTGTAGATATAATTGTACCTTGCTTATGATTATCATTATGTCAACCTTGCATTGTTAAAGCAAATGAGCTCTGATTTGAAATAATAGAACATTGTAAGAACGGGTTTGAAAACTGATATTGTGTTCCAAGTCTAAATGGACCTTATTGAAAGCTATTTTAAGAACGGGTAAAAAATAATCATAACACTAAGTTAGAAAGCAAATATGTATCTGTCCTGCTATAAGCCATTGACATGAAGTAAAGGATCTAGCAAATATTGGAAAGCAATTTCTGACATGAAAATATTCCCTCCTGAAGAAAAACAGCTGCATTCCTGGATACATTAGTGTCAGAGCAAAACAGTGCCCATCACATACCAAAAATATTTCTTCTCATAGCACAGTCAAATAGGAAACCATGTAATGCAACAGAATATGGTATAGTGCCAAGAAGTGAGAAACAGGAACTGAAATCTGTATGACTTAATGTTTACTGAATTATTTGATAAAAAAATGGTACTACTACTGGGATCTGATGAGAACTGTAGTTTCGTTTTATTGTAAAAAGCTGGTTTGGCCCTTAAATAACTCAAAAAATTCCTTCTGATACCACTTGAATTACAAAGTGTAGATGTGGGGTAGTGTGGCATTTGGGTTTTTGAAAATGTGATTGCAGGACAGAGGAGTTGGGCTGAATTTCCCCAAAAGCCCTGTCTTTCAGGAGGTGTAGTGGTCAGGACATTGCTGGGTTAGGGGCAGGTCAGTGGCTGTCAGTGCAGTGAGTGCAGGTGGGGATCTGCCTGTGAGTGCTGCCTGGGTTTGGTCTGTGCTGCCACGCCATGAAATGCACCCATGGATGAGCCACCTCTTTCTTCTATTCACAGCAGGGCAGGGCTTGCCACGGAAAGTAAAAAGGCAGCAATATTGTATGGCTCATCAGCTGGTGATCAGCTGTCCAACAGCTTCCTCCAGCCCCTGGTGCTCAACTTCTTGCACCTCTGATTGCATAGATGTAATATTTTGTAATGTTCTAATTCTGCCTTTCCTGACCTCTTTACCTCTTTTTTTTCCTGGCACTTGTCTCCAGCTAATATTGCAATCTGGCCTCTTTGTCCTTTTCCCATCACTGTTGTTGGTGTGATGTAATGCAAACAGGCTTTTGTTGGTGGGGCAGTGTGCACTGCTGTACCAGTTACAGCTCAGGGGGAGAGAGCTGGCTTCTATTTCTCAGTTTTATTTGTCAGATTATTGATTGCCACTTTATTTTGCCCTTTGAGAGAGAGTGAGAAGAAAGGAAGGAGAGTAAGGAAGGAAAGGAAGAGAAAGAAAGAAAGAAAGAAAGAAAGAAAGAAAGAAAGAAAGAAAGAAAGAAAGAAAGAAAGAAAGAAAGAAAGAAAGAAAGAAAGAAAGAAAGAAAGAGAGAAAAGAAAGAAAGAAAGAAAGGAGAATCTACTTCACAGAGCTGTAGGTGCTCCTGTGACAGGTGAAGGCAACAAGGTGATCTTTGTCTAGACACATTCCAGAGATAATTCACTCTGACTTTCATGTCTGAAGGGGAAATTTCAAAGACTCTGCTGTTTTGTATGAAAAGAAGTCATGATCTGCCATAACTTTATGATATTTAAGATGATTTTTTGCCTTTAATGACACAGAAATCATTTTTCCTGGGGTAAAGAAGGATGTGATCTGGCAGGGTGTCAGCTGCTTGGTGAACACTGCCCACTCTGATTTTACTTCCCTGAAACACTCCAGAAAACAGTGAAATGGAGATGAACTTTGCCACACTTCTACACACTGACAGGCAATTCTTGCCATGCAGCTGGTGCCCCAAAGGTCTGCACACCAGCTTTCCCCAGAGCATTTGCCCAGACCATGGAGGGGCAGTTTCTGTGTTACCCAGGGCCACACACTGAGCAAGGACAGGCAAGGAAACAAGGACTTCTGCAGGGGGCTGCACTCTCCAAAATCTCTCAGAGCCCTCATCAGACCATTGTGGCCACCTCCAGTGTGTGCTGCTCTGAGCCTGGGGACTCTGTCCAACCCAGAGCCTGATCCCAGAGAGGACTGGGATCCCTCTATTTTGGGCAGAGCAGGGACAGGGGGTACAAGCTCTCAGCAGAAGGGGCAAGGAGCTGTCACACTGACACATGGGTGGTCATGCTGCACAGCCAGCACTGTGGAGCAAACACTGACCCCTAACTTTGTCACACCTGAGGGGACATTGTTCCAGAGAGTGCTGGACACCCCTGCTCTGCCATCTGGCTCCAGCCCTTCAGCTTCCCCAGGCATCAGCACTTCTGGGACCTGCTCCTGGGGCAGTTGGTTTCAGCCACAACGCTCCCTTTGCTGCAAAGAATAAAGAAAAAAACCCTGATTTGCTCTCTGAACATGCTGCACCAGAATGATAAGAAAGCTGGCTGGCCCCCAAGGCTGACAGACTTCCCTGCCACCTCCACCCAGGCTCCCTTCACACGTCATCCTTCTGGTCCCAAAGGCAGTAGCAGAGGAAAGAGCAGCTGGAGACTCTGGCATATTTACTCCCACAGGTGCCCCACTCACGTCCTGTCTGGTTTGGGCTCTGTGTTTGTTCTGGTGACTTTGCAGAGGCCAAAGGACCATTAAACATGCCATTTTGACTCCTCTAAGCCAGCAGAGTCAAAGGGCCCTGAGCTCTTCAGCAAATGCTTGGCTGGAGCATCACCTCCAGAAAGACCCCCAGGTTTAACCTACAGCCTCAAGATAAACACATCCACAAGGACCTGTTTGTCAGTCAGTGGCTCATTCCAAGAGCTCATTGTTCTTACTCTTAACAGCTTCTTCCTCACTCTTCCATGGCAGAGGCCTGGATTTGCTTCCAGTCTTTGCTTTCCCTTCTCATTTTTGTGCTGGAGTGAAGAGCCTTGCCAGAGTGGCTACCTCCTCTCTTCTCTCCCCCAGCCAGACATTTGATGGGCTTTGTGTCACAGCATTGCACTGAAATACATCCCTGGTTTTTGTGAACATCGACCTTCCACTGGATTTCTTGCATTTCTGCAGTGTGAGGAATGAGTGACACGGCCTCCTGCTCTTCACCTGCACAGCAGGGCAGCTAGGGGTGGAATAGAGCCCAAACTCAAAGGCAGTTCATGAATGAGTCAGTGCAAAAGGACTGATGTGCTTTAAAGGTGCAGAATCCAGCCCTTTTCCTCTGCTCCATCAGAGGAGCAAAATATCAGACCCATTTTACTTCTATAGACACTTCTGTCTATTCTTAGCAGGGCATTGAAAATGCTGTGTTCATTGCACTGTTAACAGACTGGCTCTTCCCAAAATATTAAGTGGAAAATGGAAAAAGAAGAACAGAAAGGCAGGCAAACATAAAAAACCCTGGTAAACCCATTTTGAAGACCATATAGCTTGCAGAAATAAACCCAAATTAAGCTGTGAGTTAAATGTTGTAGAAATGGACTTTTTGAGAAGGACAGACCAGAGTTCAGCTTTTATTCCATCATATTTATAATTTTACCGTGCCTGAGGAAAAAAAAAATCCTTGTACCTGTGATGGTCCCCAGTTTTGTTATTAAAAATAATTTGCTCTCTTGACTAGTAGATAATTTTTTAAAAGAATCTTAAGTACATACATTTGAAATGTTCTTTGTTGTACTGGAAGGTGGGTTTTTTTTTTTTTGTTTGTTTGTTTGTTTGTTTGTTTGTTTGTTTGTTTTTTTTGTTTTTGTTTTGTTTTGTTTTGTTTTGTTTTTTTTTCCAAAGTGTGCTAATTCATACTGTAAGTGGAAACAAGGATATGTTGCCCTTGTAAAGACAAATATTTATTTCATTATTGGAAGTGCAGGGTAGTCATTCAGCCTTTGAGGTCTGAGATTGTTGAGAGATGTTTTAAGATCATATTCTGAATGTTTAAGAGATTACAGGCTTAATTTTCTAGAGCAATTGTTAAGTTTCTCTGCAGTGTGAATGAGAAGTTGTAATCCCTTTCATTCTCCTCTTTGAGTTTGTTTATATTAGCAGGATCTGTGTAAGTCTGCCATTCTGCAGCAAATAGGATTAAGAGGCTGTCTGCTCCTGCTGTACCTCAGCTGGGGTGCAGAAATGTTCATTTCCCTTCCCCTCATGAGCATGTCTGTGTGTGTTTGGCACACAGCAAGACCATGAGTGAAGGACTGCTGATGGATGTGCAGCTGTGTCCCTCCTCCATCCTCCCACTCAAATCCTCAGGAGATTGCTTAGGAGAAAAAAAGCTACTGAGCAATGTTTGGACCTTCTCTGAGTGACTGTTTTAGGGCCTGACACATCTCAGCAGTGGTTGTTTCCCTTGCTCCAATCAGTTTTATTTTATTTCCCAAAGTAGGACACCTCAGAGTTTGTGCTGTTGCACGTCTCCCTGAAGTGTTGTGTTTGTTTAATGTCTGTTGTTAGGATTTTAGGGGGTTTTGGCTGTGGGAGAGAAAACAACAGATGATTACAGATTTTCAGGGATGAATTTTGCAAGGCAACTTATCTATGAATCAAAAGAAAGTTTGAGATTATTTTTCTTGCCCTAGTGGTTTTCACTCCCACTCAATGCATAAAACATCAACCTTGATAGAGAGGAGCATTGCCCTTACAGCTGCTCTAGAGAAAGTATTGGGGTTTTTTAAGTTTTGTGGTTTTATTTTTGTTTGTTTGGGTTTTTGGTTTGTTTGTTTGTTTTTCTTTTTAAAGGGACCAGATTGGGCATTACTCGAATTTTAGGGGAGGTAAGGAATCCTAATTCTCTTGCATGCTGCTCATATGAGCTCACTCATATATCAGGAATGTGGCAAGGGAAATGCATGTATGTATTCACATGTGCATGGATCCACAAGAAATGTAAGGTGACTTTGTTAAAATGCTGTATCCCTTGACCTTTAGGAGAACTCCCACCCATGGGCACAGGAGGTCAGAAAAGAAAGCATGGGAATGAAAACCACTGGAATACACAGGCAACACAGCACACATCACCGAGGCAACTCAAAATTCAGCAGACATTTATCTTCTACTTTGTTCTCTGTGTCCCATACAGAGATTTTCACCCGGACTACAGCTGGAATAAAAAATGCAAGCGCATGTGAGGTAAGAGCTCTCAGTTTCCCTATTCATGTTAATTTTCCCACCCAAAACCCTGTTTTTCCATGCAGGGCCGTGCAAGGTTTTCCTGGAATCACAGCTGGAAGGGTCTCAGTGGGGCATGCACTCAGAGCTGCTTCCTGTGCCTGCAGCCTCCTCGCAGGGGCTGCCCAGGCCCTTCCACCCACACAGCCACAAAAGCAGAAGAAGCTGTGAAAGCAGACAGAAACGGTGCAGCAGCTACTCAGTGACACAATGGAAAATGCTGTACAGAGGATGGTGCACCTCTAAATGAGTGCAGGCAGGAGCTGCAGGGGTTGTGAGAGTGTGTGTGCCTAAATCACCCTTGGTGAGAGTGATGGAGGGCATCCCTTCCTAACGGGAATGTTGCCAGCAGCGGAAATAATTTCAGAACATTTGGGATAATTCTGTCCCTGAAATTTAGGGGAATTTAATTTAAATTAGCTATTTAGACCAGAATACCAGATATACATCTGACATACATTACAAATGTCTTTAACTTTACTACCTCCTTGGGATTAATCAGATCTATTCATTTCTAAATCAGATTCTATGTCGGTAATCTTTTTTCCAGTCAATATCAGACTCCAGTAAGTTATATGGACTGTTGTTGTTCTCATGGCTCCTAAATATATTTGTTCCTGTCTTATTCACCAACAGTGTGTTTTAGGTATCTCTGAGAATCCTGTCTTTTTGGTTCATGAGTGTGGCTTGGTGTGGAGCCAGTCCAGTATGTTCTTGCCCAAGCAGAAGGCATCCCTTTGGCATTCTTATTCCCACTGGAAGGATCAAAATATTTAGAAAGTAATGAAAAGGAGAGGAAGTCCTGCAGAGGAGAACCTGCCCTGCTCTAGTACCACAGCCCTGAGCATTTTCTGAGTCATATTTTGTAGAAAATATTAACTTTCTGCTGACCAGTGGCAGCATGAGAAAGGGCCTAAAAAGCCTGTGCTAAGGTTGCTGTGGTGTTTCACTGGGTCTGTGCTGGGGTCCAGCTGCTGAGCACAGGGTTGGCTGCATGGCTGGGCTGCCTTTGAGGCTCTGTTCAGAGACAGGCAGGGTTTTCACTCTGCTGAGGGGGTGTAGCTGAGAAGAGAGGGGTCTGTGAGGCTGGTCACTGCCTGCACTCACACCTCAGCAACAGGCTTTGCCAAAAGGTGAGGGGTTTTGAGCCAGGGACAAGGGCACAAGGTGAGTTTGTCTGGAGCCAACGCCAGGAAGCAGCAGCAGAGCTCGGTCTCCTCCTGGCTGGCAGTGGTGCTTGCTTTGAGAGAGTTTTGTATGGCCTTTCCTCAAGTGCTGAGAGCAATTATCTCTAATAATTACCCAGTAAAATAACAGTGTAGATGTAATTTAATGAGATTGCTTTGGTTCTGTGTCTGCTTCTCATCTGTTGCCAGACTGGATGTGGATTGAGGTTGCCCAGAACAAAACAGTAACCTACAGATGGAATTGCTCCAGTTACATTGACTTTATTTGCTGTTTTCCTTTCAGCTCTCAGAAGATTGTATTTTCTGATTATTATCCTGTTTCTATTCGGATGTGAAAAACCTTGCAATTACACCACTGGAAACAAGACAAAACACTTTCAAGTATGTTTGCAGGGTGATCTTTGAACTTGTGGACTAAGAAATCCTCTTCTTTTCTCAGATTCACAATCCTGTATGATTTTCTCAGAATGAGGCACATTTTGTTATTCTTACCTATAAATAATCACTGATTTGGTAAGATTTTGAAAAGGTTAAAGAGAAAGAATATTTTTATATGCTAGTGTTTGTGTAAAAGCCCTGATGGATGCTGATGGAGGTTTCCACCCTCCAGGCAAGTAGGCTTTGTAACTGAGGACACACAAGAGTCAGTGGGACTGCCTCAATAAGGGATTTACAGAATCAAGACCTCCGTGGTCTACAAAATCACCACAAAGGTCAGCATAAACAGTCTCTGAGTAGCTAATGAAATAACATAAAACCAACCTCAACCTCATGTCAAATAAAGAAAATAATGTGGTAATGGAAGAAAAAAAAAAAAAAGGAGGGTTTTTTTACAGCATCATGGAAGACATATAAGAATAAGGAAAGCTGCAGTCTAGATCTGAATCAGGATAATTAAGAGTCAACAAGATCTTATTTAAGTGAAATCTAAACCAGAACTTAATAGGGAAATGACACAGTAATATCACAAATTCTGGATAGACCCTGACCTGAGAGACAGCCTGTTTTAGTCAGTTTGCATATCTACTATATATTTGCAAACATTATTTGAGCAGTTCTTATAGCACTGGGGGGATTATTAGTCCAAGCCAGGGAAGAATTTGTTAGGTCCATATTTTAAGGCTGCCAGCAGACAGTCTTATCAAAACTCTATTGTATTAAGAATGTTTACTATCCCTTTAAAAGCATTTTGAAATAATGTTTTCATAGTGACTGTGGTAGAAGTAGATACTGAAACTTAGTCATAACTGTGCCCAAACAAGCACTATCTGCTTGTAATTTAGCTGAATAAAAAAGTGACCTTATTGTCTTAGGTCAGCTTTGAAGCATTAAAATAAACATATTTTATTTATCGAGGGAAGAGTTCAAAATGTTTTAATGGGATTTTCATTGTATACCAAATTTAGGGCAGTAATGAGGAACATCTCTGCAGCTGATGTGATAATTTCATTCATTATGAGATGTGGTTCAGGGAAGAGGCTTTTTTTCTCAAAAAAACCCCATGAATTCTGGGAATGCAGGAAATGTGGGGCAGTCTTGCCTAGAATGTAATGAATATCTCTGCCATCTCAAGAGATATCTTTGGTTCTTTCATCCTGAGGACAATAATATGAAGTTTCAGACAAGGTGAGAAAAAATTTTCAAGTCCCAAGCCAAAGTCTACTGTTCAACCAAAGGATCAGTTCCTAATATGGTGCTAAAGTACCTGCAGATAACAGGGTAGGCTTTATTCTTCAACAGTAATCTAAGAGGATGATGGGAATAGCTGCCTGTTTCACCAGAAAAAGTAGGGCCAGAAGTGAGAACTCTTGAACCTACACAAACCCCTTGGCTGGTCACCTCTGAGCAGAGGATGTGCTGTTTCCCATGTTTGTCCAGTTCTGGATGTTCTCTGTGTGATATCTCTGTATGACCAAGGCTTTTGTCCTTTAAAAGAGAAAAATACACAGTTGTGTGCAACTCTTAGGCTAGAGTGCCAGCCAGGTTTTAGTATCACGAGGGGCAGTGATGGCATTATTCCTTGTGTCTGTGCTGTGGGGGCTGGGTAGGGCTGTTCCCTTCTCTGGTGAAGAGATTTCTGCTCAGGCCAACACGAGCACATGGCTCTCATGCCTTCTAAGAATCAGCATCCCAGCCCCCTGGGGATGGGCTTCTCCAAAAAAATAATACTCTATGGCAGGAATAAATTTATAATGCTTCAACGTGAGTGCAGGGTTTATAGTTCTTTTAATATCAGATACAGAGCTGTTTCTGGTACTGAAGAACTATAATTAGGAACATCTATTTCTCATAAAAACATTAAAATTCTTGAGGAAATAGGTGCTGGAAAGTGATAAACACACAGCATCATGAAATCTGAGTGTTTTCACTTTATTAGTTCATGTTAGTGCATCAAAATGAGAAATACAGTCATATGCCTGTGACATGCACAGAATGCATGGTTGCATGTGTTCTGTTTTAAAGTCACCTAGCATTGTTAATCCATAACAGGCTTAGGCCAAGCACTTTGTCTAAGCACTTTCCCACAGCCAAAGAAGTTCAGATATGAATCCCAGTGTAATATGGGATTAACATCAGCCACTTATTGTCTCTCCCACCCTTGTAGGTCCTCTGCTTCAAACTCTGGGTAGGTTCAAGCTGAGACCCTCCCTTCATTTTTAATCTGATGAGTGGTTGATGTTTTGGCTGAAGAGACACCACAGAGGCTGCTGCCCCTACCTAGGCCAGGAGCTGAGAGGCTTAAAGAGCAGGAAAATAAACTGGGGCAGCCTTTAAAGAAAAGAAAGTATTGTCACTCTGGAGGACAAAATGTGCTTCAGTCAGGAAGGACTTAGACTTCAAATTATGAGAGTAATAAGGGGAAACAGTGGGTTTTCTGAGAACTTCCAAGGACTTTAAAGAGGCAAGAAACTGCTTGCTGTTGCCCATTAAATCAAGTTTATCCACATATAACCACAGAAGTGCCCCCCCAACGCTGCCAGGAGCTGGTGGACACTCCAGGCCATGGGGAGGGGCAGAAACGGCACAGGGCACCCAGGACCTCACTGGCCCAAACTTATGGGAAGAGGCTCCCAAATTCTCTCTTCTGAGTGTGGGAAGATGTGGCAGTGGAAGGTGTTTGAGAGCAAATATGCCACTTGTGACATGGATAAAGATTTTTGTAGGTTTGGCTTAATGATGTGTGTTGGAGAGAGAATGCTGGAGGACCCTCAGGGTCAGCACAAGGGCACAGACAGCATGGAGCAGCCACTTCCACCAGGTTCCTTTCAGACCCTGGGTCTGGATGAGATCCAGAAACAGGCTGAGAGGGATTCTGGGATGTGTTCTGTACCTGTAAGTGACACAGGGTCCCTGAGGTGTGGCACTGTGGCAGACAGCACACCCTCTCTTGAAGTCTGGTGGTGTCTACAGGCACACCAAAAATAAAGGATTAATACAAATCCAAAACCAAACAGAATGCACCAGCTAAAATTTGTGTGGGGTTAATCAATTCTGTACAGAAGTCACTCCAGAGTCACCCTGAAAATAAAATAAGGGAGAGAGAGGACTGTGTGCTGTGGCTCTGGAGTTGTTCCCACAGTTGCCAACCCCAAACCAAGTTTTCTGTGCCCGAGTGCCTTGTGCAGTAATTTCTTGAACACTAAACCACTTGTAAAACACTGGGAAAGCACTTATTCCTTGTGTCTCAATCTAAATTGACCCTCTTTATTAAAAGAAAAAAAAAAAGAAGGACCAGCATAAAAATTTCCATTACCTGGAGCCCCGTATTTTGAATTGCTGTGCCACAGAAATGCACAGGGTTTATACCACAGAGCTGGGGAATGAACATGGATACAGTCAGACACTGAATTGCACAATGGTAACACGGTTTCCATATAGATAAGGATTTTTCCAGCAGGCATAATTAAAAAATAGTCAAACTGAATAATTTATGTTGTATTGGTTTGCATTAATGTGCAAGAAAATGTTCAACAGTTCCTGATGGGAAATATAAGCTCCTGGAATGGAGGCAGTGGCAGTGAGTCTTGTATATCATTAAATGATGTATACTCTTAGAAACAGTTTTATTCAAACTGTTGCTTCTATACTGGAGATATAAATCACAGTGCCAAATTTTATTTATTTCTATACATAAATTGGCATGCACAGAATCCGTTTGCTGCTCCCTGAGGATGCATACTCAATAAGAAAGTTTTTTTTTCTAGTAGGAAACTCCAAAAATTCTGGGCCAACAATGCTATATATGGCTTATGTACTTCTTTTCCCATAAGAATCAAAAGTCTCTGTGTTATACAAATACACAGAAAGACACAGCAGAGAACCAGGATAAAAAAAAAAAATTCTCCATGTTTTTCAGTAATAATAATAAAAAATACATATTTTTTTTACTTGCTTGGTTTTGGTCATTTTGAGGAAGGCTGGAAGGAAAGATGATTTAAAAGTTCAGGGCTAATACACCCTATCGGAAATACTATATTGCATGAAAATCTGGACGTCTTTTGCTAAATTGTTCTATATTAAAAAAAACCCAACTTTTTGATTTCTTGTCAAGTATTTTTTTAGGGAACAGCTCTGTGTGCTTGCCATAGGGCAGCAGGAGCAAGATCTACTTCTAATGCATGTGCTGTTTCCTCATTAAAATCAGTGAGGCAGAGATTGCTTGGTTAATCCCTGGTTTCATACTGTGCTTGTCTGCTGGCTGACTCTAAGGCTTGTCAGGTGTGCTCACCTTTCAAAAGGGAAAGGAGCCTCTTTTGGGCCCTCAGGCAGACACTTCTCAGGATGATTCTGCTCTGAATTAAAAGATTGTGTTGCGTAGTTGTCCGACTCCTTTAAGTTATCCACTGGGGATAATAAAATGCACTGATTTGTCGGGAGCTTTCGGTTTTGGTTTCCCAGGAGGACAGGTCTGGAGTGGTGCTTGCTGTGGGTGTTGCATCAGTGCTTGGCAGCATGGGGACATTGCTCCCTGCCTGCAGGCAGCCTGC
>VZTR01030504.1:331275-404549 GCA_013400775.1 Chaetops frenatus
AGAAGGACCAGCATAAAAATTTCCATTACCTGGAGCCCCGTATTTTGAATTGCTGTGCCACAGAAATGCACAGGGTTTATACCACAGAGCTGGGGAATGAACATGGATACAGTCAGACACTGAATTGCACAATGGTAACACGGTTTCCATATAGATAAGGATTTTTCCAGCAGGCATAATTAAAAAATAGTCAAACTGAATAATTTATGTTGTATTGGTTTGCATTAATGTGCAAGAAAATGTTCAACAGTTCCTGATGGGAAATATAAGCTCCTGGAATGGAGGCAGTGGCAGTGAGTCTTGTATATCATTAAATGATGTATACTCTTAGAAACAGTTTTATTCAAACTGTTGCTTCTATACTGGAGATATAAATCACAGTGCCAAATTTTATTTATTTCTATACATAAATTGGCATGCACAGAATCCGTTTGCTGCTCCCTGAGGATGCATACTCAATAAGAAAGTTTTTTTTTCTAGTAGGAAACTCCAAAAATTCTGGGCCAACAATGCTATATATGGCTTATGTACTTCTTTTCCCATAAGAATCAAAAGTCTCTGTGTTATACAAATACACAGAAAGACACAGCAGAGAACCAGGATAAAAAAAAAATATTCTCCATGTTTTTCAGTAATAATAATAAAAAATACATATTTTTTTTATTTGCTTGGCTTTGGTCATTTTGAGGAAGGCTGGAAGGAAAGATGATTTAAAAGTTCAGGGCTAATACACCCTATCGGAAATACTATATTGCATGAAAATCTGGACGTCTTTTGCTAAATTGTTCTATATTTAAAAAAAACCCAACTTTTTGATTTCTTGTCAAGTATTTTTTTAGGGAACAGCTCTGTGTGCTTGCCATAGGGCAGCAGGAGCAAGATCTACTTCTAATGCATGTGCTGTTTCCTCATTAAAATCAGTGAGGCAGAGATTGCTTGGTTAATCCCTGGTTTCATACTGTGCTTGTCTGCTGGCTGACTCTAAGGCTTGTCAGGTGTGCTCACCTTTCAAAAGGGAAAGGAGCCTCTTTTGGGCCCTCAGGCAGACACTTCTCAGGATGATTCTGCTCTGAATTAAAAGATTGTGTTGCGTAGTTGTCCGACTCCTTTAAGTTATCCACTGGGGATAATAAAATGCACTGATTTGTCGGGAGCTTTCGGTTTTGGTTTCCCAGGAGGACAGGTCTGGAGTGGTGCTTGCTGTGGGTGTTGCATCAGTGCTTGGCAGCATGGGGACATTGCTCCCTGCCTGCAGGCAGCCTGCCCTCCCTCTCAGAAATGACACACCCAGCATGTGTGTTCCCGTGTCACCCCAGCTCCTCCCAGCCTGGCAACCTCATAAAGGGTTGGTGCTGAATGGGCTTAGAGCGGAGAAAATCTCGGACTAAAGCCATGAAGCAAAGTTAGGATATTCTCACACACTGAATCAAAACAATCCCTGTTCTCAGGTTAGAGCTTGACATCAACACAAGGCAAGAATGTCAAACGATTAGATAATAACTGCACCTGCAAAAACAATACATGCACTTTCTCATAATTGGTTTAGAGTAATTGTTTATACCCTTTAGCCTATGGCGTGTTGGAGTCAGAATTTTATCCAATGGAAATTTGTTTTCTACTATCTGTCTTATATATTGAACAGATTTCTTAATTAAGAGGCTCCTTCCTCTTTGCCTTTCTGGAATTGGCGTCTATCGCGTTGTGTTGTGACTCAACAGTGACAATAAAGTGGTTCCGTGTGTCGTGGCTAAAACAGGCTTGAAACAGAGAAGGTCTCTGTGAAAAGCTATGAAGCAGTGTCTCTGGAAAACTCTGACACTCTGAACCAAAACAATCCGTGTTTCTCAGGCTAGATTTTGTCAACATCAGAACAATAATGGAAGCGGCTCACACCTGCAAGGACAAATGTGTGTTCTCTCATGATTGGTTAAGATAATTGTTTATACCTTTTAGCCTATGGCGTGTTTAGTTTTGGAATTCTATCCAATGGAGTTTTGTTTATTATGGTGTAATTTATAAAAATGTGTTCAGTTTAATAAAACTTGCTTTTTGCCTTTCTAAGTTATTGAAGTCTTTTTACGTCGTGTTGAACTCCACAACGACATCCGTGGGCTTTGTATCCTTGGAGCAGCTGAAACCGTAGGTGCTGGCTGCTGAAGCTGAAGGTGATGGCTGCTGAAAATGAAGGTGATGGCTGCTGAAGCTGAAGGTGATGGCTGCTGAAAATGAAGGTGATGGCTGCTGAAGCTGAAGGTGATGGCTGCTGAAAATGAAGGTGATGGCTGCTGAAGCTGAAGGTGATGGCTGCTGAAAATGAAGGTGATGGCTGCTGAAGCTGAAGGTGATGGCTGCTGAAAATGAAGGTGATGGCTGCTGAAGCTGAAGGTGATGGCTGCTGAAAATGAAGGTGATGGCTGCTGAAGCTGAAGGTGATGGCTGCTGAAAATGAAGGTGATGGCTGCTGAAGCTGAAGGTGATGGCTGCTGAAAATGAAGGTGATGGCTGCTGAAGCTGAAGGTGATGGCTGCTGAAAATGAAGGTGATGGCTGCTGAAGCTGAAGGTGATGGCTGCTGAAAATGAAGGTGATGGCTGCTGAAGCTGAAGGTGATGGCTGCTGAAAATGAAGGTGATGGCTGCTGAAGCTGAAGGTGATGGCTGCTGAAAATGAAGGTGATGGCTGCTGAAGCTGAAGGTGATGGCTGCTGAAAATGAAGGTGATGGCTGCTGAAGCTGAAGGTGATGGCTGCAGAATCGATGGTTTTAGGTGCTGCAAACACACACCCAGGCCCCGCTGCGCTGTGGTCACGGTGCTTCACGAGAAGGTTTCATTTCCTGAGTCCCACACTTCAGCCTGGGCCCTGTGCTGCTCACACCTCTCACCTGCCCACAGACCAAACCCTGCCTGCAGGGTGGGCAGCCAGCACAGCCCCGTGGAGGATTTGGTGCCCAAAGGTGGGCAGTGGTGCCAGAATTAATGACCCTGGGCATCTGGGGGGGTTACGGGAAGCTTGCATCCACCTGGGGACCAAGGTGTCTCCAATGGCATAGAAGTATTCTGGCAACTGAATTATCTTCCTCATTTCCAGCAGTGAAAATGGCCTTCTGTGAAAGCAGCACGATCCTCCTCATTATGGAGAGGAGCCCTCCAGACAGGCTGCTGGCCCTGGATAACAGAACAGTTGCATTTTGTGTTAATTGAGACTGATGCTTGGGCTCGGGACTCCTTGTTCAAGCTCTGAGCAGCACATTTGTGTGGGTGAGAGGAGAGCCAGAGAGGCCGTGTGGTTCATGTCAGCTTCATCCTCCCATTGCTCAAGAGCAGAATTGCCTAGGAAAAAAAAAAGAAAAAAAATCCTCTTTGCCCCAAAAGTTAGAGCATTCTCAGTAAGGACAGAAAGATTCTTGTCCGCAGTGGGGGGCCGTGGGAGGAGACTCTTGGAGAGTATTAACTTCATTCCTGAGACCAAGCATAAGAATAGTTGATGTTAAGGAAAAAAAGATCCTTCTCACACTTCCCTTTAATCCACTGCAACTTTATTCTGCAACTGGCGGAGCTCGGCTTCCCCCTCCTGGGGACAGGATGGATGGGCAGGAGCAGGCAGAGGATTTTCCTTCTCCCGGTGCTCCACTGTGGAAATGTTTTGCTACTGCTGACTCTGGATACCTCTGCCTTTGTATTCTTGAGGGGCTTGTGCAGGGCAAGGTGATTTGGAAATAAAGTCTGTTGAAGCAGGATGAAATCTGCTATGCAATGTTTTTATCTCTGCTAAAAAAAAAATATTTGGTGTCTAGTTATCAAAGCCCACAGTTGCTGTTTTGAAATGTTCACTGGTGATAATCTGCATTGTTTTGGTGCTGAAAATAGAAACTCTGTGTGCACCTAATAGAGAAGCTATATTCTGGGTCGCAAGAAAATCCCTTTGCCTTTTTTAACTTGAAAAAAATCCCTTTTAAGGTTGCAAGCCAGTGATTTGAATATTTGAGGCTAATTAATGATGATTCCCCTGTAGGAGGAAAGATTGCAGGATCTATTTTGAAAACAAAGGCATGAGTTATTATAACGGTATGGACAAAGGAAAACAGTGTAGGACTGATCAAGTTCTGTAATAACAGCAGCCCTTTCAGTTAGTCAATCAAAAGACAATGAAGATTTATACCTAAGCATAACAGCCCATCAGCTGTGCAGGTTATATCTGATTTCTTTTCCAGTAGCCTGTGAGTGCTCAAGCACACACATAAAACACAGCTGGTTAATTGTGGCTTCAACACTCCTGGAAGTGTCAAGGGCCTCCAATCAGTTAAAGCAGTAGCACCTGTTCATATGAAACAGCAAACTTTCAGGTTTCAAAGCTCTACAGGTTCATTTTCATGAAGGCTCAGCTTAAATTTTTACTCCTCCTTTTAAAATTGAACCCAAAGCTATGACATTTTAATCTCAGTTTTTTTTTTTTTTTTTTTTTTTTTTTTTTGTTTTTTGTTTTTTGTTTTTTGTTTTTTAAAGAAGCTGGTACATATCCCACCTTTGATAAAGTGGGTACATTTAAATGAACAAAATTTCAGGAAGGTTAAAAAAGAAACTACTATTTGTTTATGCAAAACTTGGTGTATGGTAGTCCTGGAGGCACACAGAAGTTTGTATTTTCATTAGTGGCAGCAATTCTACATATATCCATAAATCTTCTTATCTGTTTTATTTTATTTTCTAAGACAGCTTCCAGAAAATTCAGATTATCACTTATTTGTGTAATTTGTGATACTTATTTAGGGAATTCCATTTTTCACTGAGAAAGGGAATTGAGTTTTAAAGTAACAATTTCTTCCCTGTTTCTTATGTAACTGCTGTCCCACAGGTAATTCATCTGAATATATTTGGTGAAGAGCAAATAGTTAAAAATCTGTATTTGCACAAACCTGAATTAAAGGTTTAATTAAAGAAAATAGAATATTGACCATGTATTAAATGGGTCACTGCTGTATTTTCCCACACAAAATGTTTCTCTCATCTACATTTGTGTGGCTTTCTCCTTGTGAGCTCTGCATTTCATTGTGCTTTTGTGCCAAGAGGTATGAAGAATTACAAATATCTCTATCATATGTTCTAGTGGAATTACCTCATGGCTATTTTTCCAGACTTTAAAAATGTAAAATAGTTGGCATTTTACAATATTCTCAGTAGACTTCTGAGTACCAGCAGAAAAACTTTTTGCTCCCTCAAGTCATGCCTGCCAAATATAAAGGAAGCAAATATAAAGTATCTATTTAATAATGAATGCAGTCTATGAGCCTGGAAGCTGCCAGACTAGATGCAAGTTTCAATGAAAATACAAAGATTTTTTTTTTCCCTGTGTCTTTATCTAATCCAAACATAAAAATTTATTCCTGTGGGCCCTTCCTATTTAGATATCCAATCCTTGTACACATAGACCAAAAAGCTCATAGTTCCTCAATAAGGAGCTCTTATTAATGCACATTCATCAGGTTTGCTAGAAAAGAAAATCCAAGTCAGGGATGTACTTCAGTGCATTAGAAGATATATTTCAAAAGATGTGTACTTGGCCAGAATATTACAAGGGTTCCAACATTAGAAATTCTCAGCTCTACACAAAAATATCTGGTGAAAAGTACTTGTTATTGTTAAGATTGCAAATTGCTATCTCATGCAAACCAGCCTAAGTTGTCAGTTATGGAAATATTTACTTCCAGATGTGCCAGCTTTAGCTCTGTTCCCAAGACCTTAATTTTCCAGTGTTACTTGCTATTGCCCAATCCATCAGCCATTCCTGCATGATGTTTTTTAAGAGCAGGATCTTCAGCTCGCAGCTTTGATTTAAAGAAAAAAAACCCCAAACCAAACAACCAAACCCCCCACACTAAATGTTTTAACCAGATCGATTTTCCCTTGGCCTCAGATCCTTTCTGTGTCCCAGCACCAAATATTTGGAGGACCAGGTGTAAAATGCCCATGGATGCCCCTAAAAGGAGCCACAGGCAGCAGTGACAGATCACCCTGACCTCCATCCTTCTCCAGAGCTCCAGCTAAAACTGTGTTTTTCACAAAGTGTTGCAAAACACAAAGTGTTCACTGGGTGCTGACAGTGACATTGGAATCTTTTCAACAGGATTTCCAGATGAAATAATTTCCAGATTTTATAAGCATTGAGAAATTGACAGCATGGATCAGGTTTAAAACAGAAAAATTGAGTGTGAAAGTATCTGTGAGCCTGACCCTTATGACAGCTTCTTTCTCTTGCTGTACTCTTCCCTCTCTTTAATAATCCCCTGTTTTTAGTTCCTTATTGAGGTGATGGAACTGAAATAAGGAGCAACACTTGTGGGAGCCCTCGACTGGCTGGACAGCACTGCCACAGCCCAGAGGCAGAACAAGGGAGAATGGCCTCACACTGCAGGAGAGTAGGTTTGAATTCGATATACCACAGAAATTCTTTGATGTGAGGGTGGGGAGGCCCTGGCACAGGGTGCCCAGAGAAGCTGTGGCTGCCCCATCCCTGGGAGTGTCCAAGGCCAGGCTGGATGGGGCTCTGAGCAACCTGGGACAGTGGAAGGTGTCCCTGCCCAAGGCAGTGGGGTTGGAACTAAATGATCTTTATTTTCCCAGGGCATTCCATGATTGTGTGATTTAACTTTCCCTACTTTCACTACCCCATTTTTTAACCCCTGCTGCAGTCTGCTGAGATTCATGGGTGTTTTTCTCCACAGCAAACAGGAAACTCTGTATTTCCACCACCTGGGTCCAACAGTTTTGATCCATTTGCAGGGCATCTCACTCGACCTGTGCTTCCATTTCAAGGGAAATGCTCCAAGATTATTCAGGCCTCCAAGACAGACCCAGGGCAGACTGACTCTGCCTACACCATGTAGGACCTCATCTATCCTTCCTTCTTCAGTCTCCCAAAGGCTCTCCTCCTTCCACACCCCAAAAAGATTTGAAATTATTATTTCATAAGATAATACAACCATAACAATATGGCTAATATTCTAGCAATTTCTGCATTGCCTGAAGTATATACTATTTATTTTTTTAGTGGTAAATGGAAAAAGATTTTTAGCTCCTAAAAGTGATATGTCTTTGGTGATCTGTGTAAAATCATACATTTCTTTAAGCTAATTGAATTCTCAAGAAATGCCTATGCTAATTTTATTGTAAATTTTTGCCTTACTAGAAGGTCCATATTCACGTTAGGATTCAATGCTGAAGATTTATTTTGATGTCTTTTACTCAGGATAGCAAACAGTTGCTGTTTCAATCATCTAGACTGTACTTGATTAAAACATCTGTGAACCTGAGAGTATTAATTATTTTCCTAGTTTAAGGATGTTTTTTTGGGGGATAATTTCTGCCTGAATGGCAAGTCGTCTTCCCATGCAATATCAGGTAAAGTTGGTTCAATAATCCTGTCACTTATTTTCCACACAATTGCTCTCTTCTGCTTTTGTGGTGTGTTTTGCTCCTCAGTGCATTGATACCAATTTGTGACCCTGCAGGTCGATATGAAATCAATTATGGTTTGACATAGTAGAGTTGCATAGTAGAGTTGGTGTGAAAAAGATTATCCAGGACTGTCTTCACAGCTTACTATAAAATTCTGCTTCAGAAACATCACAAATTTCACATAATAAATGACAAAATATAGTTTGTCACTGTCTTGATCTCCTCTGCAAAAACCCAAACGTTACCCTCATTCATCAACTAAACCTTAACTCAATGAACCTCACAAAACCCTATCTCAGCAAGGCTCTTGTGAAATTTATTTTATGTTCTGAGGCCCTTAGCTGAAATGTGCTCTGCAGCTGCAAAATGCTCCTTTTGTCTATTGAGCAAACTCTATATCCACTGCCTGCTTCTCACACTTCAGGGTTTTGTTTTTTTTTGGTGTGGTAAAAAGTGAAATTAAACCCATCATATTCTGTATCATGTCCTGGGGAAAGTGCTGGGTTTTGTGCTGGAGGGATCTGTTGTACCAGTAGAAGTTGGTAGCAATGATGTCAGGAAGGAGTGAAAATAGAATAAGAATAAAGGTGGGATGTTCCAGTGGAATAGAAGAATGCATTTCTGCTGTAGATGAGGAGCTGAAAGATTGTTCATGAGGGGAAAAGGGACATATTGGGACTGTAAGGCTGATCTGCGATCCAAATGCATGCCCTCATCCAAGAGACTGAGGCAGACAGCAAATGTCAGTTCCTTGCATCAGTTGAAGTTGAGATAAAATCTAACCTAGGCAATTTTACAGCATGACCTGTTGCCTCTACCACCACTCCAAGAGAAAAAAATGTAGACAATTAACTCTAGTGGAGTTGATGGAAATATTAATCCAGGAACTGTGTCAAATGATAGATCATCTGTTTTCTTCATTGAGGTAATGAAAGATTTAGGACTGACAGACTGATATTAGGCAAGGGGAACTTTCCCATTGCATGCAAATCAATGACTTGGTGGGAAAACAGTGCTTCAGGAGGAGGAAACAGCCTCATGATAATTTTTGACCTTTCACTTTGAAACATATAGAAATATTTTACAGGCAATAGCATAAGAAATCTTAGGGGAAACAGATGTGGCTAACAGCACACAGTCCTTCCCTAATTTAGGGTCTCATTAAAATCAAGCAGGGCATCAGAGAGAAGTTCAATGATGAGGGAGAGCTCATAGGAACTAATGAGTACTAAATCAACACATGAATTGTTCTACTGATACAGCAAATTAATGGGTGTTCTGGTGCAGTGACTGAGGTGTGTTCTCTGCTTCTCTTGTACTGATCACAAGTAAATGAAACAGAACTTACAAGTCTTTACTGTGACCCAGTGTGGGAAGCAAGTGGTGCATCCCCACTGAACAGTGCCCACTTTGCCACTGCTGCCACTGCAGCTCTTTCTCTGCCTGGAGCTAAATGCTGTGGTTAGAGAAGTTAGGTGGGAATATTCTCATTGTGAAACCGGTTGCCAAAGACAAACCTTGATGTAAAATATCTGGCTGGCAACTGACACGGAGATGTGCAGGGGGAAATCCGCCCTTGCAGGTGAACAGCTTTGAGAGGTATGTCCTCAAAGCTGGTCTAACCTGTGTTTCAAAATGGACAGGAAGAGGATGGACTCTTCAATTAGTGAGGAAAAACATTGCCCACTCCCTCCCTGTGTACACAGACCACCTTAAAAAGACCTGGTTCTGATGAACTCTATGGGTTGGCAGTCCTTGAGGCTGAAATCCCACTCCTGTGTGCAGGCAGTGCTGGCCTGAGCTTTTCCAAACCAGCCAGAAGTGTCAAGCTCAGACTCTACACAAATTAAGTCTCTGATATCCAAGGTTGTTAATTAGGATTAGTGCTGTGGTGTAATGAGTTACCTGTTTACAGTTGTTCCCAGATGGCATCCATGCAGGATACTGCATTCCCCTACTCTTTCCCACCCTTTTCCCCTTCCTCCACACCTCTTCCCAGCAGCTCAGCCTCGGGTGTCAGCACCTCAGACCTGCCCCACTCCTCTTTCACCTCACCCCTGTTTGTCCCTGCTGCTCCAGCCCAGCAAATCTGCCTCTGCTCCCTTCAGCACCCTGTGCTGCCCTTCCTTCCCCTCTGCTGATGGTTTATCTCCCAGCTGCCCCCTGGGATGTCTTATCATGGACCAAAAACCTGAGTTGGGCCAGGAAACTCATGTTTTCTGAGTCTCCAGAGAGGCACCTAATAATTAAATATTTAATTAAAGATGACATGATGCCTAAGCCAAAGAGAGAAGCACATATCTCATACCTTATTTGATGTTGTTAGAAAGATTTGGCTCCTGGTTTAGTGAACATAAACTTTTGCAAATAAACAGATGTAGAAACCTATATAAAATATCTACATTTTAACATTACATAGGGGTTGGTTTGGGTTGGTTTGGTTGGTTGGTTGATTAGTTTGCTGTTTCCTGCATTGGATCAGTAAGTCTTGCCCGGGCTGACCAGAGCATGTTGGTTGGCCCTGGCACATTCCAGTTGTGCATCCTGGCACAGCTCATGTGGTTGGGATCCCTTCCCTGCTCCCAGTGAGGAGATTTGCCAGCTTGGAGACTTCAGGTCACATTCTTCATGGTCATTTTTCATAGAGTCACAGAATACACTGAGTTGGAAGGGGACCCATCAGGATCATCAAGGACACCCCAAAATCCCACCAGGTGCCTGAGAGTGTTGTACGAACAATCGTTGGCCTCTGTCAGGCTTGAGTGCGTGATCACTTTCTATAAGTGAAATTAAATATCTTGCTTTGGTTTATCACCAATTTCTTCCTCTAGTGATCCCACTCTGGCTCTCCACTACTGAAGTCCATTTTAGGTGGTGCTCCATCCTTCTGCAGCTCTGTGACTGCACCTGTGTGTGCTGAAACCCAGTCCTACTCTGGAAGCTCTTAAATAGACAATGAAAAAAAATTTCAAGTGTGAGATCTGTTCAGTCAGTGCTGTTTTATCCTGCCAAGCAAAAGGAACAGAGAAGGCACTGGAATCATGTACTCAAATTTTTCATGATTTCTGACAACACTGAGAATGTCTTTGGTTTCGTAAATGAATGACTTGAACTGTTCTTGCCTCCAAGGCAAATCTGTAAAGTATCAAGAAGGAATGATGCCTTGAAGAAATACTGATGGGTAAGGAGGAGATTGCTGCATGTCTGGCACATGTGCTCTGGAAACAAAGCAGTGCTGTTATAATGAAAGCAGCATCACCTGAAAGCAGATGAATTAGGGGGGAAATTTCCCTTTTATGGAGCTGTATTTTTCTCTGAAGGAAGGAATAAATTCTTATATTACTGTGATATCTTTACTGAAGATATTTTCCTTGTCGGTGCTCATCAAATTTCGATTAATAAAAGCTGATTTTTCTCAGAAATTTGCCTGCTTTCAGAGCACCATCTGCTGGTGCTTCCTGGGGCCCATGGGCTGCTGCTGGAGAGCTGTGTTCCTCTGCTTTGCCCAGAGCAGGGGAAGGGTCTGGTGGTGTTCACCACAGCTTGGTTGTGTTGTGAACCACTACAGCATTTCTTTAGCTAAACTTCTGCTCTGTATCCACTCATCCTGCCAAAGTCTGTTTCCTGAAGGTAGTTGTTATCTTTATTAGGAAAACCTTTAAAAGGAGTGGGAATGTTTGCATTTCAGGGATAAATTCTTGAGTGGTGGTTTGTGGGCCCCTTAAGTTTTGTGTAAGCTCACCCACAGCTCTGGCTCTGCAGAGAAAAGAGGCTGTGCTTTACCAAATGTGAACAAATGTGTTAAACAGGCTTTGTGTCAAACTTGTCAGGTTTTCAATTATGTCTTTTGTTTAATGCTTTATTGCCTCTCCTCCCTGCTCAAATACAATTTATTTCTTTCACAAACGCAAATGAATTTGCCACATTTGAGGGAAATCAGTGATGACTGATCAAATTTTAATTTATATGTATGAGATAATTTTAGGTCTGAAATATGTTGAGGTTGTCAAAGAATATTTATGTGGGTTCTGGCCTTGGATCTGTAGATGGGTTATGAGGCTCCAGTGACCTTTTTTCAGTCAAAGTTATCTTCAGCTTTTAAACCATAGCAAAACTTTGGATGTTCTGTGTCTCTAAAAAAACTGAAAAACTCTATTTCTAGCCATGAACTTATCTAAATGCTTTAAAGGATTTAATACTCGTATTTTAACCATGTTGATGACTTAGTTGTTTTTAGAGAGAAAGCTCTAACTGAACTCTATGATACGAAGTCATGAAAGTGTCTCCTAAAAATACCTACAAAGCAGTTAATGTTCTTTCTAGCCTATAAATGTGCATGAAGACTTAACACTGCATTAAAGAAATGAAGTACATTTAGAGTGTAGGATTATGTGGATTTATGAAGTAGAAGAGGCCTCTGAAATAGCCATTTTGTAAGCAAAATGTGATTTCTCTCTGGGAGAAGATGGTGTGAATGGTGTCTGGACCAGCAGAATCTCTAAGCCAGTGGTGCATTGGAGCCCCATGCCCTGGGTCACTTTGTCCTTTGACTCCCTGCCCAAATAGCCCCAAAAGGGACTGGTAAACCCTAGAGGTCCCATTTCCCATGGCACTCCTTCCCTAACTCAGCCTTGCAGCTGTTCCTGCACTGAGCTACAAGAATGGACTCAAACTCATCATCTTTGCACAGAGGTTTGGGCCTGGCTGGTCTGGACTTCCAGGGATATCCCGTGGGACTGGATTGTTCTCACAGTCAGGAGTCCCAAGAGAATTAAGCCTGGACAGCAAGATGTGGGGTCTTGCACCTCCCGGAAGCTTTACCAACTGCAGGCATCTAAAGCAAGAAAGAAGAAGAAGAAATGTGAAGGCTGAAGGAGAGAATCTGTTTGGAGGATGACTATGGAAGGTCAGCTTGTGAACCCACATAAAGTACTGTCATTGAGTCAGGTGCCACAGTTTCGACAGCTGCATGTTAAGTTCTATATATTTATGAGCTGGTGTTATCATTCTGAGGATGGGATCTCTCTGTTTCAAGGATAAAGGTGCTTGTGCAACCAGGAAGAATATCTAAAATGCAGAAGAGAATGGAACTATTACCATCTACATCCCAGCTGCACAATAAATCCTTTGCTACAACCTCCTTCTCTTAATACAGCAAGTTTGGTGTGCCACTTCAGCTGAGTGAAGTACTGCTCAGCTTCTCAAATACTTCATTGTACTGCGATTTTGCAGAAATCTGTTCCCAAATGTCAGTCCTAACAGTGAATTAAGAGGGCTTGAGGTGGAACACAAGTACAGTGCCTGTCTTTCATCCTCTGTTAGATTTTGTGTGTGTAGGTGGCAAGCTCAAGCAGCACCTGCCAACTACTTACTGGTTATTGGCTTGGGACAGAGCTGTTTACATTTAGTTTTGAAACATCCATTTATGTAGTACTTTGTATCTGCTTTCCGAATTGTACTAAAAATCATGAAATTTTAGGTTCAACAAGGTAAACAGGCTCAAAGCAGGAGCTCTAATTTAAAACCACTTGGTGATCAACAAAGGAAAATTGATCTGAGATCAGTTATCAGTGCACAGCTTGGTTGCAGGACTATATTTAAGATCTGCAGTGTAGCAGGCATTGAGTATACAGGAGACACTAAAGAGTTATATTAACATTTTTCAGACTGACTTTTAGAACAAGGGTTTAACAACTTGGGTTGTACCCCCAAGGTAATTGTTGAGACCTGAACTCTCTTCAGAACATAGAGTCCCTTATGCTTCAAGGGGGATGAGCACACAAGGGTACTATAATAATATATTTTCTGTGACATTTTTAGAGAGTGTGTCTCAGCTGATAGCTGCAAAAATGAATCTGTTAGCTGGTAACACTTTCCTTGTTCTTGCCACTTTTGGTATCACACACAAAATTAGCTTATGATTTCTTTATAGTTTTACTTATGTGCATTCTGACCAATGGGTCCCTCTCCTCAGACTCTGTTGCTGGTGCGCCCTTTGCAATCACCTTCTGCACAGTCAGTGCTGTCCCCAGCTTTGTTCTGAACATTGTGTTCATCCCTATCAAGATCCATCTTCCCTCTTCTTATTGATGTATCTGTCTAAAGGGTATTTGGTATGCCATGGGTGGTTGGTGTTAATGTACATTCTGCAAGTAATGCAACATTTCCTTACCTACTTTCCCTGCCAGAAAAGAGGTTTGCTTGTTTGCAGTCAAGGTAGTGCCAGATTTGCTGAATCTTCCATTTGTGAATTTGCCTTTTGAAAATGTCTTTACTCAACAATGATCAAAACTGTCACAGAGTTTTTACATGGGGAACGTTTTAAGGTGTTTTCTTCTTTAAGTCAAGAATTTATCAGATTTGACAGTTATTGGAATGTGGTACTTTATACCACATTGAAGAGTATTTTCTGGAAAGCTTCTTCCAAGAAGAAAGTGGCTTGCCACGCGAATTGAATTATCCTGAATTAACCCATGAATTATCCTGAGGCTTAGGTTGACTTGAACCATCTGAGTGGAAAACAGAAATCACCTTGGAGCCAAATCAGGCAGCTGTGAGGCTGGCCCACCATCAGTTAATTTCTCTGTATTCATCCCGAAGTGTAATTCATTCCTTGTACTTTTCATATTGATCTATGACAGAAAAGACAAAATTTTGTCTCCTATTTCAGACAACAGGCAATTTTTCAACTGCCCCCTTCCTAAGGGATTGGTGAAATCACCATGGAGGTGTTCAGGATCCCTTGGTGCCAGCTGGAGGAGGATTGAGAGGCAGGGGCTGCCAGGACCCTGCACTGCCCCTGCCCTGAGCTGCAGGGCTTGGTCTCCAGGCTGGGAGCAATGAAGAGTCTCCCCATCCTTGTCCCCAACATCTCTCTGGCACAGAGGGGTGCAGGCAGGAAGAGATTTGAGACAAAAAGTTCTGCTCAGAGCCAGGCAGATGCCATATCCCTTCCTTCCTTTCTGTGCTTCCACAAAATGTGCCCAAGGAGCTGGTTTGCCACGGGGAAGGCTCAGGTTCTGCCAGGAGAGCTCTGGATCAGGGAGAGGAGGATGATGGCTGAATCTCCTTGCTGATGCTCTTCTGCTGCCTGGTAACCTGTCTGCTCCTTTCTGCACTGCCAGATACCTCCTTTGGGAGAAGTCTTTCCATTTTTAAATCTGTGCAGGAAACAGCCCTGTCTGTGGCAGTTTTGAGGGAGTGCTGTCACATCATAAGGTTCACTTCTGGCTTTTGAACCAGAGCCTAATGCTCCGAGCACATACACACCATTTTACATGTCTGAACAGCACTGTGCTTGTTAAATAGGAATGTTTCCAGGACTGCTGCCCAGTTCTGCAGATACAGCATCCTAAGATCATCCATTTGCTGTCTTTCCATCAACTGTGGAATTGCAGGATTCATTGCAGGAATAGAGAGCATCTATCTGCCATGGAAACTCTGGAAGTCAAGCTGTGTTCTTTCTGTGAATCATCACCTGTAACCTTGACTCAGCAGTCACAGGGGAACACTTAGGCCATGGTTAACATATATTCTTCTGATTGAAAAGATTCTCTGTGGTGCTGTCTTATTTATTATTTCTTTAATGATGCTTATGTAGAATCCTACCCATAAGCTTTCAGCTATGTTAGTTCCATGGAGCTAGGGGAATAAAAGGGTGGGAAATTATTTTTAGTCCGTTCAGAGAGGGAGATCTGACATTAAGTATGTTTTGAAAGCAGGTATACATATATTTTGAAGAGATATCATTTTGCTGGCTATAGTTAACTGAAATTCAAAATAATATATTGCTTTAAGGTGTCAGCTTGTAGTTCCTGTGAGGTATGATGTTCTGGCTAGAGGAGTAAATGTATATGGGTGTAAGAAGAATACTCCAAGAGATGGTTTTTTTCATTATTAATATAGCTTTTGGATATTCTGTGGGTATTTATAACTATAAAATGCGTGTTTTGCATCAAAGGCAATTATGCCAGTTAACAGCATGTTCAGGCTATGATAATTGACTGAACAATCTTTTAATACTTTGCCCCTTTCAAACCTGTTGCTTGGATACCACTTTCTTTGAACTATTATGTACCTTGCTGAAAATTAAATAGTAAAGAAAAGGTTTTAGCAGCTCTTTCCTTTGTCTTTTCCATAAACTATATTGAAAAATACTTTCAGAAGTGGAGACAAAGAGTTAGGGCTTTCTGGCAGCAAAGTACTGACAGAAACAGCTGGAAAACACAACTCATGTACCAAGCTTTGTTTTCTAGATTTGGGGGTTGTTTTCTTGCATGCAAACTTTTCCTTCCTTTTCCAAGAGAATTTGAACTTGAGATGCAATGAAGGAATTCTCAAATTGCAGTCATCCAGAAGTAATTGGATAATGCACCCAGGTAAGTCTCTCACTGATAAGAATGTTTTGTTCCCTGCTCAGTTTTACTTACCCACTAAAATATGTAATCTGAAAGTGTGAAGTAGCATTTGTGGAGTTTTTATATAAGGAAAGATTTTTTGGTCTCCAGGTATTCTATTATATTCTGCCATGAAGTGCTGTGATTTCTTTGAGCTGTGAGCTGCTGCTTTATCTAGATGCAAAATCCTCTCAGAAACAACAGAGGGGTCTTGTTGCAAGGGCTTGGATTTGCCTACAGGACTCATTTCCTGGAAACCTCCAAGGTTTATCTGCCTAGTTTCACATCACTCTGATGTACATGAGAAGAAGGGCTAGGGGTGAATAATCTGGTTGGCTCAGCAGACAATGTCTTTGACATCACCTTTTTTTTCTGAGATCATTTTACCTTCTGAGTTGAGCTGAAGCTGAGGACTTGTGTGACATTGCTGCCAGAAAACATGAAGGCTTTCCAGTGAAGGTCCAACCTCTGATCAGGGAAATCACCTATTCACAGGAAAGATGTTGATTCCAAACCAGGCTTAATGTTTGGAGCTAAATTAGGAAAAAATATATTTATTAGAGATTTGTTCCAATGTGGATGCTTCTTTCTGCCCACTGGAAGGCAAGGAAAATCTCCTGCCTGTTCCCTGTGCCCCTGTGCCTGGGGAGGACTGTCCTGCCCCAGGACAGACACTGTGCTCCTCCCAGTGAGATGCAGGGATGACTGTCAAGGACTGTCACAGACTGGATTTGGGCAGCAGCACCTACCACAGTAAGTGAAAAATCAGGACTTTGGTGCAGCTCATTGCCCCGGTGGGTGATGGGGCAGAGTTGCAAACAGCTCCAATCCAGTTATCTCATGTTTCAGCTCCTCTCTGCTTCCTGTCATCATGAAAATGAGCAGAAGCAGAGGGGAAGTTCTTATCTGGATACAGGGTTGGACCACAGACATCTCCCAGACTGGATCTGGGGATTTGCCTGTGATCCCTAATGCAAAGGGAATGTTTTGTCACTTTCTGTTCAGAGCTGAGCCATTCGGCAGCGCTGTTGAAGTGACTCACAGCGGTGCTGAGTTCGTGACTCACTGCTGCATCCTTTCTGGAAAGACACTAATCCTCCTTTCCTGCTGCTTGGGCTGCTTTGGGAACCACAACATTAAGCACTGAAAGGCACATTTATTAAATGACACATGCCAGGGCTGGGTTTTGTTTGTAACAGTGAGGAAGTGCTTTGTAGCCTCTCTGCTGTTGACGAGACACTGACACATCTGGCACCCAGGCACCCGAGGATGGAGGGGTCTGGGCATTTATTCCCCTGGTTAGATCTGGGTGTCAAGCCTATTTCAGTCAGTGAGTTTTTGGGCTGGATTCCAGTGTTTTTCTTAACTACCAACATCTGTCAGATGTCAACTCCCTGAATCCACCCTTCCTGGTCATGCTATTTTAAGGGACTTGTATTTTAAATACTACTGCTACTACTACTACTACTACTACTACTACTACTACTACTACTAATAATAATAAAGCCTTTATAGACTTTTCCCTAAGTAATTAATCCTCAAGGGACTTGGAAGTTCTCAGGTTTCTTCCTGACCAGTGACAGGATGTGGTTTATCCACTAGAAATCATCCCACCTTTTTTCACACAGGCAGTCTGGCCAAAAGCTTTTGGGATTGCTTGTGGAGCAGCAGGAGCTGTGCCCCATGAATGTAATTAGTGGTAACTCTGCTTCAGTTGAATATTGGTGCAGCTCTTGCCTTAAAGTGGGATATTTCTGTTCTAAACCAACACTTGTTGTTGGTAGTGGTCTCTTGGAGGCTTAGCTAGGGCAGGAATTATCTTGCATGCTCTTCATGTCTACAGATATTTGGAGAAGGTATCTTTATCAGAGCTGATCTCTCTGGCCTCCAGTTACAGTCAGTGGAGAGAACAGGCATTGCTGGGTGTGATTTACCTGACATGGTTTTTCTTTCCTCCTTAGGATGAAAAAGTTGTGTCCTGGAGGTACCTGTTTCTCTCAGTAATTTGTAAAATAACTCATGGAAGAGTCTGTACTGAGTCAGATGACCAATACCCACATTCACTTAATAAATATGCTCTCAAGAGTAAATTTATCCATGGCAATGCCAGTTAACTCAGTTACCACAACTCTCTCCCAGGGCTTGGCCTTTGCATATTTTTGTAAGGAATTAAGGGTGTGGTAATTTCCTTTTCTTTTAACCAGCAGAGCTGTGGATGTGTGGTTTCTTTTTCCTTGAGGAAGGGAGGCACATTTGTACCACTGTCCAGCACTGGTGTGGCTGCACTGATTCACTCAACTGTGCCAGTGTTTCTGATTATAGCTGTTAAAAAATCATAGAAGGGATGTGAGGCAGGGTCCTTCCTAATGAGCAGAATGTGTTTGTAGTGCTTGCTTTGTATATTAAGAAGTTTAGAAGTCTTGAAAGAAAACTTCTTGCAAATCAGACACAAATTTTTCAGGGTGAGAAGGTTCTTCAGTTTCTGCTTGTTGTTGGAGATTTTGAGTATTGTTTTCAGGGTGAATGCTGATAAAATTAAGAACAGTCTGTTTTTTTCTTAACAAGTATCTTTTATCAAACAGAATGGTAATAAAGCAAGTGGTGGTAAGGCGAGATCAGGTCTCATTTTTCAGTCTCATCTTTACTGTTATGGGGGAAAAAGTGTAAAATAGAAATCGATATTAATTTAAAAAATATTATCTCCCTAAAATATTAAATACTGATGTAGTTTAAAAGTAGGAAAAGTATAAGGTTGGTATTTTACTGAAGTGCTGTGCAGCCCTGCTTCATGTGACAGGTGAAATTGGAGGCTGGGCATGTGCCAGGCAGGGATGGTCAGGGCATCCTGTGAGCCTGAGGAGGGCTCACAAGGCCCTGCTTCCTACCAGTGTTTCATATGGATTTTGTTTTCACATGAAACTGTGTAAAAGTGGTGTAGCAGATGTTGGACTTGGAGCCATTAACAATTTTCACCTTTGATGGCACAAGGCTGTTCCATCCCACAGAAACACGAGTTCACTTGAATTCCCACGCTGCCCATATGCCCACATTTCAAAGTTTGCTACCTTATTAACTGGTGAAATATGTTCATTATAATAGTAGCAATGAGAAGTATTTAAGTGCACCTCAAGCAGTCAAAACCCAAAGATTTAAATCTGCAAAACCCATCTGCTCCTAACTCAGGAACTCACATAAAATATGAAGGTGCAAAGAATTCCTATATTAAGTTTTGCAAGCACTCACTTTCAGTCTTGGGGACATTGGAATTTCACTTGAAAGTGCAAGACAAGCCTACTTTTCATTTTTTTGATCTTCAGTTTGACTGGGCATTATGAGTTCATGGGGACTGGCTGTTTTTGCTCAAGCTGATCATGCAATTCTCAAAGCACTCTGTGTGCTCTCTAAGTTCTAGAAATTTTAGGTTCAGTTCCTCTCTCTATCTCAGAATTACCAGTGGTGCCTATCTAATCTGCAATTCTGTTTTGTGAGAAAGGTGGCCATATCAAGTATTAACTTTAAAAATAAGGATTTGGGTCTCTGACTCCCAAAGTTGGGAGATGTTTCCTTGCAGGTGAAAATAATGCATAATTCAAAATACAGATCTTAATGGCTGAGTTTATTTGCTCTGCATCAATATGTGTAGGACTACCAATATAAAAAGTAAAAAAATTTTTTTAGGACTGTGGGGAAACTCCTCCTTCCCTTTAAGGGGCAGCATGTCCCCTACTGGAAGACATTTTTCTTCTAAAATATAAAAAAATATTTATAATTAAGTGTCTAGGTTTGGAGAATGCCTTAGTTGCTGGAGCTGCCACTTTTCTGAGCAGTGTGAACTCCGAGTTTTTAAACAAACTGAGAGTTATTTTGAAAAATGGATGCTTGTATTGTAATCAGCTAAATTTGCCTACCTTCAAAAATCTGTTACCAACAAATAAAAAAAAAAAAATCTGTCAAAAAAAGTCATAAATGTTAGGTTTCTTCTCTGATTTGTCTTTCATATGGGGCATTTTTCTTGTGCCTGTAACTGCCCTTTCTGTGCAGAAAGTTGCCATGGTCCGGTGGCTTGGGTGTTGTCTTGGAACCAAAAAAACCTAGATTCTCTTCCCAGAGCTTTCCCAGCTAATGCATCAAAGAAATGTCAGGGACAAACCCAAAAGGTGATGACTCCCAAAGCAGAAAAAAATCAGGATAGAAATTAATTTGCTCATCTTTGATATCAAACTTTTCTTCAACACTTACCCTAATGCCTTTGCTCCAAGGATGGGTGGGTGTGTCATGCTTGTAGCAAGGCTATGTCAAGGCAGAGCTTTGTGGTTTTGGAAGGGCTGTTTTGATCTGTTCTGGAAGTCTGTTTCTTGCCACAGAAACTCTAATCACACTGTTCTCTGCACGAGGGGCTCCGAGAATCCCTCTGTGTCTTTCACCATGGAAGGGCTCCTTGCACTCACACTGCCTAGCAGTGGTGCAGTGCTTGGTGGAAGAGGCAGCAGGAGGAGCAGCCCCCTCTTACCTGCCATCCTGGCCTGCTGATCGACGTTATTTTCCCCTTTCCACAAGTTTAAATCTTGTGTTTTGGTGGCTTGCAGACACTTCTCTTGCTTCCCACATAAATTCCAACAGTATGACCAGATGTCTACTTCACTTCTCTCAACACCCTTTACAGCCCTAATCCAAAATGTTAACACCAGCCACAAAAGAATCATCGTGCAAATTACCTCAAGCAGATAGCCAAAACATTATCTCATGCTGGCCTAGATGTTGCAATGCTTGCAGCTAAAACGCTCCCTCAGGATCCTGGGCTGATGTCTCTGGGCTTTTTGACTGTTCTCTGGGAGGGGCAAAGACAAGCCTCTGTCATTTCCCCACGGAGGAAATGTGTTGTTAGAACACAGGCTACTATAAGACCAAAATGTATTTCTTGGTTGCACCTTCACCCAGAAGGGTGCAGATACCAGCCACAGAGGATGTCCCTAAAGAGGAAGACTTCATGGAAGTGGCTTATAGGAGGGAGAAGATGATCTTGTTGGTATCAGCCCAGCTGAAAAACTTGCTGTATTTGGAAATCCTGCCACCTTCAGGGGCCGTTCTGCCAATTGGCAGTGGGAGCAGAACAGCCAGGGCTCAGTGGCAGCAACTGACTATGAAGAGCACAAGGTTTGTGCCCTGGGAACCTGAGTCTTTATCTCACCTTGATACATTCTTGAAGGTTGAGTGCTGTGAAAAATGCTCTGCTCACCTACCACTGGCCTGCTCATCTTCCTTATTTTTTTATGTTTTTATTTTCCTGTTTGTAAAGCTTCTAACTTCGTTAAACTTTCTGAGATTCACAGTCAGAAAGTGCTGCTTAAAAACTGAGTTGTTCTTTCTGCTACTTGATTATTTTTTTTCCCAAGGCCTGGGTGAGATTAGAAGTTTGAGTTTGCATGCTGAAGTTGTATTATTGTTTTGTTTTGTTTTCCTAACCACTTCCACATGCAATCAGGTTTTATTGCCAGCTGCTCTCCATGGTTGGTCTCTGGGGAATGTAGGCTCCTGTTTGTTGTTAAACTCATAGCAGTTGGTTAGTTTAATTTTTTTCAAATGTTAATTTGTCAGGTTTGGGTTTCCACCAGTTGTCTTTACCCAGCCATAGGTGGGCAATGGAATAAGCAATGATGTGTAGGAAGGGCTCATCAGAACCTCAGATTCCTGTAGAGGGAGAAATGGGCAAGTTTATCACCACCCTCACATCCTTTCTTTGTTAAAATTAAGTGTCTTGGAATTTTTCACTTCCCACAGAGCAGGAACATGAAATTTCATTTAATTTATAAAGGAAAGGTTTTTATTTCACAATTTAATGCAGAAAAGGACAGGGCTCCCCGTGATGACTGCAGCAGGGAGCCTGTGAGCCCAGACATGCTGCTCACCAGGGAGGCTCCCAGGGAGGCCAGGAGCAAGCAGGAAACCAGCCAGGTTTCCCTAGGAAGTGTGTTTGCTCTCTGTTAGAAGATTTGATTCAATCAATCTGTTCCTGCAGAATATATATGCATATTTTTCAGGAACTGGCATTTTCCTATGGAAAAAAAGAAAAGGTTTTGCTGAGTTAAAGTTATTGAGATTAGTGAGCATGCTTTTCTGGCTGCATTGGTGAGAAAGCCACATGTACTTTGTAAATGTATGTAAATATATGACAATCTAACATACAGTTAGGCAGCTGTACCAGACCTCTAAAATGGGGCCTATGGATGACCTAAAATTCTCCCTGAGGATTTTTGTATTGTTACCTGTCCACCTAAAGCTAGCACTGGAATGAGCAGACTGTTGGGATAATTTTCTACCTAGCAGGGAAAAGGCTGTGTGGAAGTGATGCACCAGAGAAAGCAAAAGAAGAAGCCAAAAGCAGATATGGTGAGAGCATCTGGACCCTCTTCAACTTTGCATATTCAGTGTGACAGCTGTGGGTCCTGTGCACTTCCCTGTGGAATTTATTCTTTTAAACCAACCTTCTGATAGTGGGCTTGATCCCGTGGTGCCAATGGCTGGGAGACTTGAGGAACTGGGTGTCTGCTCTGGGTTTCAGCATCAGTTTTTGGTACCAGGTGAGAGAGCCCTGAGCACTGGCTGCACTTCCAGCAGCCTGGGGGCTGTGCTGTCCCCAGAGAGCTGACAGTGTTTTGGAGGCCGGTGGCCAAGCTGCCGTGGTGCCAGCAGGGGCTCCACAGGAGGGACAGAGTGGTGGTGAGAAGAAGGAGGGTTTGGGGCTGAGTGGGGTGGTGTGGCCCATGTTCAGCCCCTCAGGAACTCCCAGAGGATATTCCAGAGGATGGCACCTGGAAGGGCTTAAATGAAACCAGGACAGAAACAGAGTGCCTGGCCCCAGGCACCAGACAAGAGCTGAAGCAATTTCTGCTGTCCTGGCAGGTATAATGGACAAAGGCCTGTGGGCCCCATGTACTATTCAGTCTCTGGGAATCTAAACACCAACAAAAAAAAAAAAAAAGAAAAAAGAAAAAAAAAAAAAAGAATTAAAAGAATTTTTTCACTCAGGGTGTTAAACAGAGATGAACTCTTGCAAAGGTTTGCATATGGACACTTTTTTACCCTGTGCTTGCACAGAAGACTCTCTGTAGGAACAAAAACCTGTGGTAAGGAAGGAAAGTGTTTAACTCCTGAGAGAGCTCTCGAGATCCTGCAGCATTTCCTACCCTTACCCTCATCGTCTTGCCCTGCTGCTGTGGCTGTAGGCTTTTCTAGAGGAAAACTGGGCTTACGTGGGGCCACACATCCAGTGCTCCCAGCTCCATTTCACAGGGAGGGAAGAGGAGCTGTGGTGGTGGAGTACAGAGCCTGTGCAGGGCTCTGTTTGGTAAGGCAACTGTGGGAGGGAGGAGGAAAACTTAGAGCTCTAATTCTCTGTGTGTGGAAGTGATGAGGAGACAGATCCCCTGGCAAGACAGAGCAGTGTCACTGCCTGATGTGAAGGCTTTACCATTTCATAATTAGATGAAACCATCCAGTTTCTAGATGCAGGAAACAAAAGACTGTTTGACTTTCTGAATTTTTTGAGTGCAAAGCTGTTGCACTCATTGTCCTGGCTGAAGAGAGCTGTGTTTAGTCCTCAGCTGGAACTTGGTTTGTATTTTAGTTTAGAAACACATCTCCTTTGGAAATACCTTGTCCTATAGCACTGAGCCCCACCAGTGGCTCCGTGCTGACTCAGAAGGGAAGGTTCCACTCCCTGAATCAGCCACAGAGCTCTGGGACAAGGCAAGGTTTTCCTTGGCTCTCTCCATCCAAACAGGGATCAGACGTGCACACCCCTAGGTGGGGTGAGCTCACAGCTCCAGAGGCTGAAGTCGCATCAGGATGTATTTGTAATGAGAAAAAAAGAGATATTTTGGCAGATTTGGTTTTATGTCTAGGATGTAGAAGGAGGTGTGATGCAGGGCACCTGGATTTGGGGCTCTCTGGATACTTATTTTAGTATTTTCTAAAGGGAAATCATAATTCACACTTCAGAAATGGGAAGACACAGGTACACTTTGGGGTCTTTTAATTGAACTATTATGTTAATATTCTGTCTGACTCATATTCTGTTTTCCCTGAATGAGTTTCCTTTACAATGGTGGGTTTTGAGTTTTGTGGATTCGTTTATTTTTTTAACTCACCATTATGTCAGCTGCAGTGCTTCTCATAGGGAGTAGTGGAAGAAGCAAAACATTATTTTATGACTATGTAAGATCTGGTATATTACTCACCTCTCTAAAATAAAAGTCATATAATGAGTTATGCAGAATGATACCAAAAAAAGGTATAATTTAAAATTGAAGCATCACGAAGAAATTTTGTCAGATCTGTCATTTTGCACAATATTTCCCTGCAAAAGTGACTGAGAGAAGGTCTTTAACACAGTATTTGGCTACATCTGCATGGAGTGGGCTCCTGCAGCAACAGAGCAAATAATCCTGTCCCTCTCACTCCTGCCATCTGAGATTGCAGCAAAAAGAGTCGAATATTTGCTCCCTATGTTTTTAATGCCCTGATCAGTTTTCACTGGGCACTGCTGACCCTGTCAGCCATCTGTTTTTGGTACTGGGCTGCCACACAGTGGCCTCCTTCAGAAACCTGGGGACTGGGAGGAGGAAGGGGGAATGTCAAGTTGATAACAGGAGTGAGCAAATGCAAACGTCATGAGTCGCTTTACAGTGTCTGAGTTCCTTACTGGCTGGCAAAGCAGAGCTTGATTTTGTACAATCCAAACTACTAGAAACAAACATGAGAACACAGAAAAAAGAGGTAGGAAACCCCTCAGTCAACAAACAAAAAGTTCTTCCAAGAAATTCATAAAGGAGCTTGTATGAAAGTAGAAGAGTTTTCTCTGATTTACTAATATCTGCTTTCTTTTCTTTCCTACTTCCTCTTTTCTTCCTAGATACAGACAACTAAAATTTGATGCTTTTTCTTTTAGATGAACTCACTTTAGGAGGATGTTCAGGGTGGAGGTTTGGTTTTGTACTCCTTGTTAATGGAAGTCCTGCCCCTCCTCAGGCAATGGAGAAAGCATGTTCTGATCCTCACCTGTAACCTGTGTGATTTTAAATTTCATCTAAACCGTTCCTTCATGCAGGTTCTGCCTTTGTGAAGTGCTGTAGAATGGTTTGGGGTGGAAGGGACATTAAAAGCCATCTTGTTCCAAGCTGCCTGTCATCAGCAAGGGTGCAACACACTATTCCAGGTTGCTCAGAGCCCTATCCAGCCTGGCCTTGAACACCTCCAGAGACGGGATCCACAGCTTCTCTGGGCAACCTGTTCCACCAGGAGGGAGGTGGGAATGGGATGTACTTCATCCATTGGGGTCCTTCCTGGATCATTGCTTTGTAACTGTGCTAAAATGCATGGGGTTTTGCTGCCCTATAAGCTGAGATTTTGACACTCCTCACTCCCCTATGATTTCCTCATTCCTGTAAGCAGCCAATCCATGGCAGGTGGTCAGTCCTGGAGACTTCAGCTTTGGTCTGGTTTGTACACACCTGACTCTGACAGCCTTCTGTGACAAATAATCTGAGGCAATAGAAAATCTGACAGTGTCAGACACTCTGAATTTCTGATGTTCCAAATACCCTCTTCAGACCATCAGGAACCCTTAAATGAAAGACAGGATTTAGGAAGTTTGGACTTCAGTGGTGTTATGTCAGACAAGGTGTGTTGGTTCATTAATATGAATTAATTCCAAGCAAGGAAGCAGAGAGGTAGGAAAATTAACTCTGTCTGTAAGAAAAGACTTTAAAATCTTAAAAATAGTTTCATGTGATTATATGTCAGGTTTGGATCTAATATTTTATGTAATCATCTGTGATAGGAATGTTCTGTACCTGCTCGTTCTAATAAGCATCCTGTGCACTTTGATTTGTCATAGTGTGAAGAGTCTGATGTTGTTTACAGTAGGTGGATGTGAAATATATCCTCCTTAAAAGCTCTGGGATCTTCATTTCCACACCTGCACATTAGTGCTATTAGAGTGGTGAGAGTTTCCTTGGTGAAATTATTGCTTGCTTTGTCATTGTGCTTATAAGGCTGGTTTTATTTTGTCATAAATTCCAGTGCAGGCAGAGAAGCACAAGTGACTGAGGCAGTTGTTGTAGGCAAAACTGTCCCTGCTTGGGGAATTTTTATTTATTCTAATTTATTGCCAATTAACACAAACTTCTGGTTACCTTGGTTCTGATGTTGGAAAAAAAGGGAGACAATTAATCAAATAAACACTTTGGTAGAAAATCTTCCTGCCCCTTCCCCAGGCTCAGCAGAGGTTTGATCAGCATTCACAGGAGCAAAAACCTGGATATAACAAACGAGAGCCAGAACTGAAACTGTCATCAAGGGACGTGGTGGGGCACCAACTTTCCTGGATGTGTATTTTCAGTACAAGAAACCACTTTCTGCAATCTGACAGATGTCTCTTAATGGTCTGTTTATCTGAGAAATGGAGAACAGGTTAATTTTGAAAGGAAAATCCCATACTGGGCAAGTATGTGCACTCAAGATCCCAAAAGGAAGTATACAGAGGAAACCAAATTCTGTATTCAACTCAGTGAGGTTTTTAGGGCCCCCCCTCATGAAAATCCCAGTAAAATTAGCCAGAAAGGCATTTTTCAGAAAAATATGATGGTTTTTTTATGTGGAAATATGCCCATGTGGTATCTTTTTCAAGCAATTTCAAAAAGAATTTAAAATAAATAAATGAATAAATAAATTTCAATTTTGGAAAATGTTTCAAAAGAATAAGATGCTGCAAAAAGAAACTGCATATTTTGCTTGAAATTTGACTTCATCTTTTATATGTGTTCTGTAAGTAAAAATGTGATGAAACTTTCAGCACATAAAAAGATGTTTTAAACAGAAAGAAGAGCAAAGCCTTCAGCGTGTATTGAATTGCTACTGTCATTAATGATCTTCAAAACTGAATACAAAATTAGATGTTTTATGAATTAATGGGAGTAGTTATATTTAATTTCTGAATAACCAATTTCCTATATTTCAAGTCATTAAACAGTATAAGAACAGTATATATGAATTAAGCAGTAAAGCATTTCTTTAAAATAGTTGAAAATTCCTAGTTATTCTCTTTTAAAGAAACAAATTTCAGAGTTTTTATTCCATGGGAAAGTTTGGAGATCATCTTTTACTTTTCCTTTGAGAGTAAAACCTCGTCGAAAAAGATGGAATTTCCCATTAAACAAATGGTAGATTCTGAGAAACTTCAGCTCAGAGTTTGATGGAAGAGTCATGAAAATGCTTAGTTTCCTGCTGGAAAATAGGAGTTGAATCCTGAAATCTCTGGGCACTACTAAGAAAGTTCTTGTCTGGCTGAAAAAGAGAAGAGAAATCCCATCATTGGGAACTGGAATGTGTCTGGAGGTATCACTCATGTGCCCTCTGAAATGCTCATCCCACTGGTGAGGTTTGGAGCCCAGAATTTTTTTTTGGGGGGTGTTTGGGGCAGAAGGAGGTTGTGACACCCGTGTCAAAGTCCTACTGGCCTGAGAGAGAAGGTGTTTGTGTGGGAAAACTGCTATCCCAACAGATTTAGGCATCTAAACCATCATCCCTTGCCATGGCATCTCCTTCATGGAAGTCTTAAAAGGTTTGGCAAACATCTTCCAGATGTGTTCTGAGTGTGGGGGATCCCTCCTCGGTGGAGGGAGAGGAAACTCAATGAATTGTGAATATTCTGCTTTTATTTCCCATCCAAGGTGTCACAGCAAGGGCGGGATCTGGGGCCTCTCACTGGTGTGTTGTTCTGTGGTGCCTGCAGCTGAGTTTGACTGGATGTGGGTTCTTTCCAGTGCTGTATTGCCGTGTTTTTGTTGGAAACCTGTTCCTTCAAACCATATCTTCATCAGTATTCCAGGGCATTGCTCCAGTCCTGCTCCTGCCCTCTCCTCCAGGAGTTTTCCCCCTGGGATGCAGAGGTTTCTCCTGGATGCCTGGTCTCTGGCAGGATCTGCTGTCAGTGGTTTCTGTTCTTTCAGCAAGCTGCCTCCTGGAGCTGGGGTCTGAGACTGACTATAACACAAACCACAGAAAAATAACCTGTGGGTTTAATCCAAACAGAGAGCTGAAGTGGTGGTGGCTGTAAGTGGGCTGTAAAATCCATACTGCAGGTTAGAAACACAGGGAGAGCAGCACCATTTAAAAAAGTGTCAGTGTGCCTGGGGTGGTGGAAGGAAGGTTGCTGCTTACAGGCTCCTGGGAGGGGAATAGAACTACACAGGAGCTCGGATGGTTTTCCCTGTATCTCCTGCAATTTATGTAAATGCTAACTAAAACTGTTTTGCAGTCAGATAAACTCTTGTATTTCTGAGATGAAAAGATGTGGAGCAGATGCTCCCAGCTCCACTGGGATGTGCTGCTCCTGATCTTCAGTAGATGCAGAAAACCCATATTTGCAGTGGGCGAAGCAGGGACTGTCATGCAATCAACTGCAGTAAAGGAATTCTGGCCCTGCAGTTCTGTCCCTCCTCACAGTCTGCTCTTCTCGTGCTTCAGGTCTGGGGAGGTTCCTTGCTTTTCTAAGCAATATATTTTTCTTGCACTTCTTATCATTCCTATAATGGCTTTTTATAACACCCAGCTTCTTTCTTCAACTGGAAATAGGGCTGTTCTAAGTGTAATTTTGAGAAATACAGCTTCAGAAATTTTAACTGGCACCACAATGCAGTATGCATCCAGAGCCAGCAGTATCTGGTGTGTCACAAAATATTCCTTTGGTGAGTTTTACTCTGTCTAACCAATGTCTGTGTTGCTGTCCCAACCCTTTTGCTATCTGTCAGGCTGATCTAATCAATTTAGAAAGCAGAGGAGCACTGGAACAGTAGTGTGTCAAACCAAGCAAAATCAGGAGTGGAGCTCCAAACCAAATACAGCATCATAAAAATCTCTTACATCATAGATAGTGGCTCTTCATGATCCTTGTGAATTCAGAGGGGTTGGCAGGTGAGTTTTAGCTTCTCCAAATTTAAGAAACAATGTCACATAGCATGTTCAGCTTGAGAAATTTCTGCAAGAAGGAATGTAAGTTAGTAATGATCTTGGGTTATTCCATTTATATGAGGAGCACCCTGCTGTGAAGGTGCTACCCTTTGTAAGATTAGTTTTTAAAATAATACCAGTATGTTTTACAGTGTGTTACTCCCATGTTCTTCTTTTTCACCAAGAAGCCTGTGCCTGATGTAATGCAGAGGATGGCTCAGAGAAATGCATGTCAGGGTTTCTTAGCAGTGGGCTTTTTGCAGTGGCACAAAATGGAGTTAATGGCAGTGTTTTATCTACAGATAAATGTATGAGACCCATTTTAATTGGCTGAATGTCATTAGGGGTGCAAACACCCAAGGAGTCCCAACTGAATTAAGTAAATCACCTTACCACATCTTTTGATTTTAAGCCTTAATGCTTATAATTTCTAGATCTTCCCCCATCCACCACCTCCTGTAAAGACTGCAGAAGAAAGGTGACCCAGCCAGCAGTGATGGCAATCCATGGCTTTTGCTTGGACAGGTCTTCCAACCCTAGGGAATTACAGGCAGTCAGGAAAAAGTGTAACTAAGAAGAAAGTTGTCTCTTTTTTTTTTTTTTNGGGTGTATTTGTTTGAATTTAGTCAAATTTCTTCCCTTTTGATGCAAATTATTATTGTCACATGTTATGTCCCATGGAGTGTGATCCGACAACCTGAGTAGGAAATAAGTAGGTGATTTAAATACCATAATGAAAACAAAACTCTTTTTAAATGCCGATATAGGAAGTCTCCCAGGGGAATTTCTGCTGGATTCCCTGCAAAGGTGGTCCAGCCCCAGAGAGAAAATGTAGCTGAATATGATTGTGCTGAAGAGTAAGTGATTTCCACCTTTGATCACTGCCTGATCATAAAATGCTGAAAAAATTATCAAAAAGAGTGGTAACAGTGGGACTGCAGTTTTACAATTGGTGAGAAGCACATTGCTTTGCCATCCTGGCTAAACACATCTTTATTTTTTTCCTTCCTTAACCAAGGAACGCAGCGTGTTTGACAGCTCACAGGCTGAATGGCTTTGACTTACATGAGGAAAAAATAAAAATATGTGGGGTATGGAGGTGGTGTTGTTTCTATTTAATTTGTGAAAGTTTAAAAGCAGGTACTTGGTAATTTATTTGCTCTTATTTAGAAGGTGTTTCAGTGAGGTCTTGAACAGGAAATTGTGAAAAGGGAAGTTGTATGCCTTTGAATTAATCTCTTATAAATAGGTTCGACCAGAGGGGTTGAATAAAGGCTAGGATTTATTTGCATAGGAAAGTAAATTATGCATGTTACATGCATAAAAGAAAAGGAGAAGAGCTGCGTGGCAATGAAAATGTGAGCTGTTTCTGTAAAAGGCTATTTTTTACTTTATAAATATGGCACAGTGTTGACAGTGTTCATGACATCATGTGATGTATATGATGTCAGCAGCTTGGTGTCATGCAATTCTGTATTTTAACTTGCATTTCAACAAGAAAAAGACAAACACTTGGGTTTGCTTTAAAATATGAAACATAAGGGCTCCAAATTAAAAGGCAAATAAAAATAGCCCACACTCCCCACCAAAATATCTTGCTCCAGATTTGGGGAACTGGTCTCCATCAGCCAGCACAGGGAGGCAGATGTAGGTGCCAAGGAAGGGATGATCTTCTCTCTGCTTTGTGCTGAGACAATTTCTCTGGTTTTAATGACATTCCTCCTTCTCCTGACCAGTGAGATCACAACCAGTGTCCAGCTGTAGAATGACAACATGCTGAGGAAGTGGCAGCCTGACTGCTTGTAGTTAATCCATAAAGTAATTCTCTTTCTTAGACGTTTATCTCTTCTGCAGCACTGACTTGGGTGATAATGTGAGGGGGAAAAAGCACCCCTCGGGTAAGAAAGTGAATTTTTGCATTTCACACTGCTTCTGAAGGGCTTCCTGGTGCTCTGCTGGCAACAGAATGGTAATTTTCCACTCTGCTACTTCTCAATGTTAGACAAAAAATTCTGTTAATGGTGAGCTGCAATGTTAATTAGTTAATCATTTAATTGTTTCTAGTAGCTGTTTCTACTAGGGCAAGGTAAAGAGATATAAATCTAGCTATGTATATTTATTTATAAATCTGGAAAAGAGGAGAGTTTATACCTGGATGTACGTTTCTAATTGGATGGGTTTTCTAAGAACCTGAATTACAGAGAAAAGATATTGACAACAGACTTTAAATTTTTCCTTTTGGGAACTCAAAATCACTAATTACTCTTCAATACTGTCCCTTAATTTCTTAATTTTTATTGGCCATTTTTTGGAAGAGAACAGAAAATAACTCAAGTATGCTGTGCTTTAGTGGTTGTAACTGATTATAGTTCTGCACTTAACTGATAAGAAATTATGGTAAATAACTTTTACTGTTCAGAATTAATTGAAAAATCCTGGAAATAATGGAGGCCAGATGAGAGAGAGAGAGAGAGAAAGAATGAGAGAGAGAATGAGAGAGAGAGAGAGAACTGAATCTCTGGGAAGTGGGCTGGTGGGGAAGTTGCCTTCCCAAAAGCCATGCTCTATAACCCCACATATGCTTCTTGCAGGTTATTTATTTGGGAAGTGGAAAGTTTTGCAAGGAAAAGTCTGTATTGAACAGGCTAAATTCTGATCTTACATCCCCATTGTGTGTAACCCCATCTTTAGTCTCCAAAGTTTGGTGACCTTTCGAGGTGTTTTGCACATGGGTAACTTGAATTTGTGGTGGCAGGGGAATTCCTGTGGAGTCCAGGTGATCCCCTTGGATTGTGTGATTCCTGATGAGGGGATACAGGTTAGCTGCATCCTAAAGGAGCACAAAAATGTAGGTATGTAGCTAAGAATTTTTATAGATTGCAGGTTGGTAGGGGAGTCATGTCAGGTTTTTGAAAACACTGAGTGTACCCTAAGCACCTCAGTTATCACCTGGTGCTGAACACTCCTATAGCATCACAGCACAGGATGCTCTTTAGGTGGTACAAGAAAAAAATACCATCACCAAAGCACACTCCACCTTCCTTTAGTGTTTTAAATTTCACCACTGGGTTTTTTCATGGGGTTCTATTGAGCTCAGCTGTGTCTGTGAGGAGCACGGGAAATTAGGCTGTCCCTGGAGGGTGTTCTGGCTCCAGAGATATGCTACATTCAGTAAGTTCACAGTGCATTCTTGGAGTAAATGAAGCAAGATTTCTGGAGTCTACCTGCTGAAGAAAATGCATCATGCACTGCCAGCTAGCTTTAATCTAGCAGCCAGATTTAAGCTGTTCATGTACTGCTTTGTTGGTCTTACTTGTGACTTCATCACTTAACAGAGTGAATTGCAGATGTCTGAAGATCAAAAACCTCCCAAATGCCTGTTGAGAAAATTTAGGATAGCAACCAACACGAGTGGGCAGTTTAAGAGTTCAATCTTGTTATATCATTGAATAATACCAATTTGATGTCTTTAATGGAATGAGACAGTCTGAGGGCAGAGAATAGATCATGTTTACACTGGGGGAGCGTTGGAGAAACTGTCTGTTCCCAAATTCAGGGTACAAATTGTTTTGCAGATAAGGGTCAAGAAGAAAATACCCTCTTTTTCCCCTCTCCATATCCTGCAGGATGCCATAGAACAATTAAGTTCATTGGGGGTGGGGGGACAGGATTAATCCTCTCACGGAAACATCTGGAATTGGTAAATATCTGAGGTGGGAGACCCTCTTAGAACAAAATATGAAGGATTTCCACAATGGAACAAACCAGCTTTTATTCTTTCCTTTCTCCTGTTCTCAGCTCTTTGTTAAGTGACAGATTTTAAGACCTGAAACATAGAAAAAGCATGTCTGTGCTTAAGGGGGAGATAGGAAGGAAGAACTTCAGCCAAAATGAACATTATAGACCAGACAGAGGATGTGCTTATTCAGGATGGGATGAAAGAAGAAAAAAATCTCTCATGGCACAAGACCATTTGAACTTTCAGGTACCTGGAAATAACCCTGGTAATGGCAAAATACGGTGGAAGTTTCTCCTAGAGAGTAGAAAAGCAGAGGCAGGATGGAAGGGGCTGGTTTGTCTCAGAAGGACATTTCCCTAAACACAAGCTAAAAATCATGAATAAATGGTAGACACTTGCTGCTGACTTGGACCTAACACTTCTTATTCCCTATGTTTCTTTGTCATGGTTTTCAAAATGCATATAACAGATATTTATTCAAATGTGCTATTTTTTATAGGCCCTCATATTTCCTGGCTGAGAAGTTACTTCAGAGCAGAAAACCTGAAACTTCCTGAGCCTCAGGCAAAGTGGAGCCATATATGATAAACTCCTCTGCAACTGTAATTTCACATGGCTTATTTGGCTTGTGCTTATTATGATTTCTGCCTGGTTTTCTGGTGAGTCCAAACAGAAGAGGCTGATTCTGTGGTAACACTCTCTTCCAGCAGAGAGTAATTGGTCTGTGCACAGATATACCAATATGATAATTTTTTCCTGCAAGGAAATTATTTGTCTTGGTGTTTTTGCATCAGGGCTAAGTAGGAGGAAGCAAACTGAGTCTGTCTCAGCTGATGTTTTGAACTGACTGAGACCTGCCTGCCAGACTTAGGGAATTTATTAAATGTGACTTGTGGAGTATATACTATACTATTAAGCTTCCTGCCTATCTCCTGCCAAAAGCAATTTCAATTAGAGCATTTTATTTCCCAGGACCTCACCCACCCCAACCTTCTTTTCAATGTATCTGTATTCAACAGTGGTATTTTTTGTAAATATATGCATGTGTTTAGCACAAACTTACAGCAGAACTGGCTGTGCTGGAGAAGGGAGGGTTCTCTTAGGCATCTACTAAAATCCCTTTTTTCCTATGAGAAGTTATGAATATTTTTTTTCCGCTGAAAACTCCCAGTATGTGGCATCAGTGATAAACTGACTTGATTTACTCTAGATTTGTTAAATAACATTTTATTTCTATTGAAATCATAATGTTGAATGCATTCTAAATTCTTTCTAAATTACTCCCTGTTCTCAAACTTCTATCAGCATGTTTAATATCAATTGCTATTATCAAATTAAGATGTTTCAATTTAAGAGTGTCTAAAACATTTTGGGTTTGGTTCTTTTTTTCCTGTCATATCTAAAGTAAATATTGTGACAGCTGTCTTAATGCAGATGTCTTCATAATCCTCCTCCTAGGATTTCATATTAATGACATTTTTTCTGCCTGTAGGTTTGATTTCATGGATGCAGGGCTGCTGCTGGGTCCCTGCACTTACCATTATTTGCTTGAGCACGACACCAGCCTATAAATGTGCTTTTCTGTATGAAATGTGGGGGGGACACTTGAAAGTCACCTAAGACTGTGGTCTGTCTCCTTCTTCTGGAAGCTTTGCCTGAAGCATTCCAGGAAAGAAAAATAGTTCTCCAAGGGTTTTCTGATCCTCCAGAGACTGATTGGTGTGACATCAGGAAAGAGCAGTTAGCTGTGGTTATTCCTTATAAATTCAGGACAGGGTGAAGTCAATTCTCTGTTTAATAGTAATTTTATTGAATATTGCAGTAAAGGGTGCTATAGAAATTAAAGAGTACTTTATATTCTCAGAGATACTGCAAGATGTATAGAAATAATTTCTCTGTTTCCAGGTTTCCCATCCCATTAGATGTGAGGGAAACTTGGGCACCTTCTTTTAAGAAAACTGGACACTTCAAAAAATGCTGAAGGACCAGGAAAGGACTTCAGAAGAGAGCAAACAAAAAGTGAAAGAATACAGCAGCTATTTCAAAACTGCAGCCCAAAGTAAATTTCTGACAGGAGTATCCAACCTAGTCAGCCTCAATCTGTGAGGCAAGGAAGGATGCTGAGAGCTAAAACCTACAGCAGCTGAAAACCAGAAGTACCTAATAAAGCACAGTTATTAGCTGTGGTTTGCTATGATGCTTTAACCCCCCAAAAAAGGCTGACCCAACAAGCTAAAATTCCTTGAGACACCATCCACAACCTTTTTACATTACCACTAACACTTTAGCTAATAATTAGGAATTCCTCTGGTTTCCACTGTCACTGTATGAATCATTTGGTTTAAATGTGGGCACCTTAAGTGAGTCTGAATGATTCTGCTGGAATCAGCAAATTAAGTAGACCATTTAATCTTCTCAGCAGCGTTTACCTGGCTAGAGGAAATGTGGCACAGACATTTTGAATGTTAATGGGAGACTTGTAAAAATGAAGGTTCCTCTTACTTTTGTAAAGGTCAGCAGAATGAATGGCACAATTCACATCGCCTGAAAAAATGAAAACATCTTGGAAAGTGTCAGAAGTGAAAAAAAATTAGTATTGAAAGGGACAAAAATGTGCAGGAATTAAGTGAAATGGGTACAGAATTTGCTTTGGGTCTAGGGATGAACAACTAGTGGGATCTGTACAAGGAAATCTGTTGAAAATGTGGAAAAAACCTAGATTGGGAAAGCTAATTCTGAATTGACAACTGGTCTGTAATGACTCCATTAACCCCACCCCTTTACTGAATATGTGGTTATAGGTCAACCAGCATTTTTAATGAGTATACATTACACATTTTAAAGAATCAGTTGTGAGGCAAAAATAAAGAAAACCCTTTGAATGTGCTCTAATAGTAAAATATGTAATATTCATAACTACTAAATGTTGAAAAAACCCTCCACTCTTCCATTGGTAATAAAACAGGTGAACTTAGCACCTGCATAAAATACCAAAATGTGGGAGGCATTGAATTTCTGTTTAAGTATCTCCTTTGAAGTAGTTGCTATTCTTTTGTTTAATTGAAAAAAAAAAAAAAAAAAGAACTTGCTCTGCTTATTTTCTGAGAGGTCCCTTTGAGTGTTGCATTTTCCATTTTATTTGTGTTTTGATAATTTTTTAAAATTATTTGCTTTGGATGGTTGGTCTCTGGGTTTTTTTGTTTTTTTGTTTTTTTTTTTTTTTTTAAGCTTTTCTTTCATGCAACTGCTCCAGTGCCATTTTTGTGCCTCCCTGGCCCCAGGCTCAGCAGCATCTGTAGGTCAGCTGAATTTTGTGCAGACTGGTGGGGAATTGCTGGAGGCAGCAGAGTTTTGTGTGGAAGGAAATGCTGCAAGTGCTTTCTGGGAGCAGATTACATTTCTCACCTGAGGGGCTACCAGGGGTTAAATTGGTTCTGTTGAGCTGTCTGTGGGTTCAGAGCCTTGCATTTATTCAAAGTGGTCTTAACCAAAACCAGCATTGAACTTCCTTGCTCGTTAGAAGGCTCTGAGCCCATCAGCTCTAAATGAATCTTTAGGTGTCGTTATTAAAATATCAGCAAGGGATATCACTCAAGGCTGGAGTGCCCTTGCTCTGATTTCTGTCAAAACACAGACTAGGAAATATTCCCTGCCCCAAAGAAATGAAATGGGTAAGACAAAGCAAACAGAAGCATCTGGAAGGGAATGAACTTGGTTGCAGTCACAGAGTGAATAAATCCTTGGCAGACCTCAAGGTCTCTTGAATTTTGTGTGGTTGTTTTCTTTTTTTTTCCTAATAAATGCAACAGTGATTTGAAACGGTATCTCCAATGTCAGAAATCCCCTTTTTAGCTCTTGTTACTGGTCCCTAGCTGGAAATACCCTTCCTGTCATGAGGTGATCTCACTGAGCTGCTGCAGCCCATAATCCCTATCACCTGCCCCTCTTCCTGCACCTACCCTGAGACCTAGGAAAGGTGTGAAAGGACAGAGCATTTGTTATCTTGCATCAGTAGCTGTTGATCAGAGATGAACTCCAGAGTGAGGAAAAAAGGAGATACTTTGCAGTAGCCTAATTTATAGAGGTTGTAGCTTCTTTTGAAGACCAGGAATTTGGTCAACTGTTTTTAATAATGAACAGATCGAGCTATAAATCAGTTTACTTGATGTCACAGATTGGTAAGAGGAACAGAAACAGTGGAGACCACAGACATACTGTGTTTTTATATTGCTTTTTCATCTGGTTTCCAGTTACCTTTTCTGCATATTTGTTTCTTCACCATCTTCCTGTCTCCCATGGTGGTATTTTGAAGTGCTACTGTAAACCTTTATGTAGGAGGTCTCCACCAATGCAGCTGAGTGAAGCTGTAGAAGAATTGCCACCATCTACCAGCTTTACTTTCTGATGGGACACACTGATCCCTCTGCTTTCAACCCAGCTTCCTTCCCCCCTCTTTCACATCTGGCATCTTATCTCCTACAATTCTGTGGAAAAAATAATAATAATACTGACAGAAATACACATGTGCACACACACACACACCACACATATATACACACGAATATATATAGATATATATATATATAAAGGCCAAGATATACACAAATAAACTTATATTTTAAAAGCATTTTTCTTTCTAGTGATCAGGACCCTGTTTCAAAAGGCACTTTGGGGTCTCTCTCAGGCAGAAAGTCATGAGAAACCACCACAGCCTGAAACGACAGCAGTTCCTGGCAGAGCCCAAGGCACTGGGTTGGATTTGGGGGCTGAATTCGTGTCCACACACCATGAAACCCATCCTGCAGGGTGCAGTCATGACAGTCCCCATGCTGGAGTGTTCTGTCACATCAGCTGACTGGTTCTGACTGGGTTAGAAATAATGTTTCCTTGCTAAAATGACCTAATTTTTCTACATTGATATGAGGCTCCCTCTGCAGCAGTGGATTCATTCAGGCATTGTAAAATGTCCAAGTGACCATTTTCAAATTTAGTAGCACCTTGAGGTATAAGTTAGGGTCAATGTCTCATAATACCGGGCACTGTAAAAACTCACAGGGGTTTTTCCTCGACAGGAGTTTTCTCTTATCTAACTATTCAAGAATAGCCAGATTTAGGAGGTGAAGAAGTGGTACAGAGAAAAAAATGATTTGCCAGCATCATGTTTCAAGACAATAGAAAAGATATGAAATTAAACCATAGTCCTGATTTAGTGTCTTATCCAGAAACACTGTTGTGTTCCATAATCAAACAGTAAGACTTAAAATTATATTTAGTAGAAGACAAGGAATCAAGTAGAACTGTCCACCTTAAATCATCTTACTGCTTTGTGTGCTGCTCTGGACTTTTCTTTCCTGCTGTTTGCTTGATATTTGGGCACAGAGTTGAGGAACATGGACTTTCACTCTGCCCCAGTTATGTGCTTTTAAATCTTCCTCCTTTCCTTTCCTTTCCTTTCCTTTCCTTTCCTTTCCTTTCCTTTCCTTTCCTTTCCTTTCCTTTCCTTTCCTTTCCTTTCCTTTCCTTTCCTTTCCTTCATGGAGACATTTAATTGCCCATTTTATGCCTGACTTTCTGAGCCAGCTGCTGCTCCTTTGCCTTCTTCTGTGCAAGGCTCTGTGCAGAGAATGATTTTTTTTCTTGCAAGTTTATATCTCCCCTTGCTGTCTGCATTTTCCTTGCTTTCTGTCTTTCCCTGGGTTGGATCTTGCCTGTCTGCTCCACAAACCAGAACCTCTCCTGTTGGCTGGAGTAAGAGAGCCACAAATGTGCCTTTAATAAAGGAGCTTTTAACAGCTCCAAGTTATGTGTTGATGTGGGAGTTCTTGGGTCAATAACATGAGCGTGCAGCTCATATTTTGCTGATTAACTTCTAGTTCAAGGCCTCTATTCTGCCACAGGGGTCATGGAAGTTCATGGTCGGCCTTGTGCTGACCCCTGGCATGAGTGTGTGTCTTCTATGTCCTTCCTTCCCAAGAAGACAACAAAAGCTTCAACTTTCTTTTTCTCTGCCCTGCTCCCTGTGAATAGGTTTGTTTATGGGCTTCATTCTTGTTACTCTTGCTCCAGTGCTTGAGCAGATTTGTGTACTCAGAAATGTATACATTTCTGCCTTGTTTGCCTGTTCAGTCATAAATTCTGTTCTGGTGTGTGCTCTGCCTGGCTGAACACTGCTGCTGTGCTTCTCACATCTATTAGGGAATGGCAAAAAGACCCCCATATAGCAGGAAAAATTAAAGGGTCCTGATGAGTGGAGTCCTTTCTTAATGTTTTCTGTAGCTCCTTCCTTGCTAAAACAGAAGAAGGGCTGAAACAAAAGAGGAATTAATTAATGGTGGGGGGGATGGCAAAATCAGGAGCAGGGCTACAAGGCAGTGAGTGCCATGCAATTCAGTACGAAGAACTTCAGGGCAACAGCATTGACAATGCCTGAATTAGAAACTGGAGGATTTAGGAGGAGAAATGTTCCTCTGTAGAAGATCAAGTTTTTCCTATGCATTCTGTTTCTTGTCCTGTGCTTAACATTGATAACACCAGAAGGAAATCCCCATTTTCTCCTTCACCTACAATTAGACATGCTGTATTTCACTTACAAGTACCTTTCAAGTAACTAAAGCAAAACAAAACACTTTGTGATTACTCTTCTCTTTAAATGCAGATTTTTGGTTCAGATAGACACAGACATCTCCATGAGCACCATCCTTACACATTGTGAATCCTAAGGACTTTTTTTACAAGAAAGCAGCTCTGGAGATAGATTGCCTTGTTTCCAGCTCATGAGCTTTACTGTGCTGATCTTTCCACTGATGGCATTTTAGGTTCTTCTCCTGATACATATGTTTTTATACTTGCATGACATCTGCTAGTACAGAAAACCAGGTGTGGTGTGACGAAGATAAGGTCTATGTTACTTGGCAAGTTATATAATCTTAAAATCTGTCATATGAACATAAAGCATTGGAGTTTAAAGATGGAGTATTTGTAAGTCTAGAGTAAGTGTTTGCTTTTATTTAGGATAAATGTTTGGATGTTTTCACAAAATGACTGGAATGATAGGCGTTCTGTTAAACCCTTCAGCTTCCCCACATGGTTTCTTCATTAGATTCCCAAATTTCCCATCATGGTGGGCTTTTCTGGGGCAGCTCTGTTGTGTTACACTTTTCCTCAGACAAACAAAGTCTTTGGGAAATGACATCCAGGCAGGATGCAGGGAAGTAGGAGATCTCTGTAGCTTCTCTTCATGGTGTAAACCAAACCCTAGGCTTTGTTACTGCCCTTTTGAACAAATGTAAGAGAAGAGAAGTTGCTAAGACTGCCAAGCAAACCCAAACTGTAATGGCTGAGAGGTTTGATTTTGTCAGCAGTGAAGACAAGCGTGTTCTGAGACAGGACGTGTGCTCCTGCATGGGTTAGGGAATGACCTTCCTGAAAGGTGGTTGTGCTCAGGTGGGGGTTGGTCTCTTTCTCCAGGCAGCAGCTGACAGAACGAGAGGACACAGTCTCAAGCTGTGCCAGGGGAAATATAGACTGGATATTAGGAAGGAGATTTTTACAGAAGGGATGATAAAATACTGGAATGGTCTGCCTGGGGAGGTGGTGGAGTCACCATCCCTGGATGTGTTTGAAAAAAGACTGGATATGGCACTTGGTCTAGTTGAGGTGTTAGGGCATGGGTTGGACTTGATGATCTTGAAGGTCTCTTCCAACCTGGACATTCTGTGAATTCTGTGAATTCTGTGAAGTACAAAAGATGGAGTGCTTTCACAAACTGAGAGGAAAGGGAGCTCTATAAAAAGCAGACAAGCCCAACCACCATGGTGAAATGTGGGCTTTGAGGGGTAAGTCAGGTGAGGGGGCAGCCGAGGTTCTCAGCTTGCAGCACCAGCAGCAGTCTCACATTAACAAACCATTTTCCTCACTGTGTTGTGCTGGCTGTGTCAGGCTCTGCAGCTCCTGCTGGCTCCCCAAAACAGCAGAGAAGCCTCCCTGGCATTGCCTTGGCACCAGCCAGGCTCCCAGTGTCACTGAGGGGCAGGAGCAAGGGTGGTCCAGGTGGCAGTCCAAGAGGATGCAGCTTTCCTTGTTCAGGGTATGTATGATCTTAGAAGAAAATAGGAAAGTCTGCTTTGTTTACTGTCCTTTTTCCTTTTCCTTTCCTTTTTTTTCCTTTAGTATGTGTGATATACATCTCCTTTGGAATCAGTCCCAAGTGATGGTGTTTAGACTTTTCGTGTCATGCCCACCTGCTATTTTTCAGACATTTCAGAAAATTGCTGGTTTCACAATAGGATTGCAACATATGTCAGAGGGACAGGGACATTGGGACAAAATTGGAGAGGGAAGAAAATATAAATGCATCCAGAGCTGTTATTTCATGTTAATATGCAGATGTTTTTTATTGCATAAAGACATGGGGAACCATGTGGAACTTGCTCTCCCCACTCCTTTTGTCCCAGTCCTGTTTCCCAGTTTTGCATTATGTTTGATTATTGCATTTTCTTGTAACCAAGAGCGTGTATTATCCTTGAGGCACCATCTGTTTGCTTTGTGCCTGTCTGAAACACCACCATGGGACCTGGCACACATGGCCCCTGAATGCTCTGATGACACACATTAATAGCCTGATGAATAGGCCAGTTCTGCCCTTCCTTGATACTCCTGGATTCAGAGTGTGAATAAAACAAGCTCCAGCCCAGGGAGCTCTTAAATGCTCTGCAGTCAACAGGAATTGCTGCTGGTTTGCAAATGTAGGTGAAGATTGCAACAAGAGATGTGTGTTGTTAGAGAAGGTTTCTGGTTGGAGTATATTTGGAGAGAGTGTATTTTCTCTTGTAATGCAGTGTGAAGACAGAATTCTCATTGCTCATTTCGACTGAGTTAGAATGTGACCCAGCTGTCTTTGAGCTGCAGCTGAATTAGCTCCTGAGTCAGTTATAATCCACTTCTGAAGTGTGATGGGAATCCCATTTTCCCTGACTCATTTTTAGCCCATTGTCAGTAATTCAACATGATCTTCAGCAAAGATATGACAAACTCAATTTTTCCCCATTACAATTGCTTTTTTAAGCAATAACATTTTTCTCATACTGTATTTCTTAGTTTGTTTTGCACAGCCCAAAACTCAGAGCCACAAAAGAATAATCCACAATATTTAGGTCTTTTGGAGTCCACACTCTGTGTGGTTGTGTATGTCAGCATCCTTTTCTACATTGCAGTAGGGCAGAGATGAAGCACATCCAATATCAGGCCAAAGATCTCTCTAATATTTAAAGAGAAAAAAACCCCACATTTCAAACCACATGTTTTCTGAATCAAAGCTGAATTCTGTTTGCTCCAAGCTTTCAATTTTCTTTCAAAAAAACCCCAGCCCTGAACTTAAGCTATAAAAAGGATGAAGCCTCATTGTGAACGCCTGTAGGAAGAAAAAATAGGACACCACTTGAGGGCAGCAAATGCTCAGCTTCTCCCTGACAATATAGCTAAGTATCATGAGGAGGCAGGAGACTGTACTTTTATTTTTCGCTCATTTATTTTGTAATTTTTGACTTGTCTTACAAAGAGCATTGTTTCCAAAAAATTGCACAGCTAGAAAGAATTTTGTTTTTTAATTGCTGCAAAAATGAAAAAGGGAAATTTTGTTCTGGGTTTTTATTATTACTTTGGAATTCAGCAAACATATGAAGGTGCATGGAAGTTTTTTGAAGGTGGAAGAGAAGGGGTCCAGCAGCAGAAGCTCGTTTTCACCAAATATGTCCTAGGAATTTTACATACCATTTGTGCAAAGTCTTCACACTAGAAAATACAGAAAAAACATATGAACTTGAAAGCAAAAAAAAATTCATATATAAATGATAATGTGAGATCATGTAACTTTCAGATACCTAAAGAATGAAGACAGTGTCAAAATACACATTTGAGATGTCAGATTAAATCTGCACAAGAACCTTTAATCCTAGCACCGACTAAACTCTTACAGAACTTGATTTCACAACCTTATCTTTTCCCAAAAAATGCTCAGTTTTAAAATGCAGCAAAATGATGAAACACAATCCATCATCTCCAGCTAAATTGATGCCTTTGTGCTCCCTTAACAGTTTTAGAATTTCGATGCCAAGTAGAGATCTTTACCAATTAGGGTAACAGGCTGATCAGCCAGGAGGTTATTTGGGAACTCGATGGAGAAGCCCATGGGGATTTTTTGGTGACTCATGGTGGTGATGGAGAAGTACAGGTTTCAGTTGAGTTTTTTACTTTCTTCCTAGTGCCATCTTTCCTCAGCTGACTCATTTTGCACCTTCTCTCTTGCACCAGTTGCTGCCTTTTCTGCACAGAGCTCTTGTCCTCGTTGAAGGTTTCCCTTCTCCGCTCTGCAGTTTGAGCTGCTCCCCCTCAGCCCCTCGCTTCCTCATCCTCTCCCAAGCCCCTTTTCCATGTCAGCAGGGGTTCTCCTCCTCCTCCTCCTCCTCGCTGAAGCACCAGGATGGGAGCAACCAGGGAGCATCAGAAATCCCTTTCACCTCCTCTGCTGGGTGCTGCAGCACCCTCAGCTTGCTGGAAGATGTCAGGGCAGGGATGTCCTGCTAAGCCCCCTCAACCATGACTGTGTGTGAGTGTTTTGGGACCTCTGAGTCTCGTACAGCACAACCTGAGCAGATTTGCACAGGGTCTCCAAATACCAGCAATGTTTTCACCCACATTTTAGCTAAAATTTAATTTCTGATCAAAAGCACAGACTTGCTGGAGAGTTCTAGTTTTATGGTGGTATTTATTTTAATGTTAGAGAAAGAGTGAAGTCAATTTACCATTTTCAGAAACGAGTGAAATGCATAAGCCAACTAAAAATATATCTGCATACAGAAATAAAATTCAAATTCAAAGCTTAATGCAATTCAGCACCATAATAGGCAATTTCAGTTCATGTGAACAAAGTTGATGAGCTTTAATTGAAGGCAGGCTTATGTAATTGAAAATGTAAAAGGTGTCTTACCTGTAGGTATTGTCATTGGTGTTACCTCTGCTCTGTTTCTTTTGTCTGAGGTCATATTTTCCTATGGAAATTTGAAATTCCACAGGAATTTTGGAAGGGGATAAATGCCTCTGTTTCACAGATGTAAACCCACCACTCAGAAACACTGCTGGTCAGAGCCTTCAAGATTTGGCACCGCTTTTACATTTTTAAATGTTCAGCTTTTTAAAAATCCAATCTGTGAGAAAAAAACCCTATCTTTTCCACAGTGCCTTTACATTATCCCTCCCACTGAAAGTAAACTGGGGCTCACAGACCACTCTTCTAAAAATCTGGGTTTCTCTGTTTCAGATGAAGTCTGCAGAAGCTGGCCATTACTGAAATGCTGCTTTTTTACCCTATCTTGCACAGGAAATCTGTTTCAGAGCCAGAAATACAGATTGAATCTCAGGACTTCTACACCTTTGGTTCAGCAGCAAGACCATCTGTCAGTTCTAATTCCTGCTATGAAAAAGATGATCTAGTTATCTTTGATGGAATAGTTCTGAATTTGCAAGCTACATTCCTCTCCTCTTCCCCAATTAGCTTTTCCTCCCCTCCTACATACTGGAATCTCTGTTTGAAGGTTTAGCCTTGGATAAAGCTAAACCCCAAAAGAATGATGCCTTTTTAATCACTGGCTCCCCACTGGATATGATATAAACTTGCAAAATATGCTCACTCCTCTCACCAAAGCAATCTTGACTTGGTTCCAAAGGGGAGAGAAAACAGGTGAATTCCTTGTCACTTTAGATTTCACTAAGGATATGCAGAACTTTTGCTCCATTTTATGCTTGATATATGTTTTGAAAGGTAGATTTATAAGAAGGGGCTGGATATTTTTGCAGGCATGTCTACATCTCAACCAGCATCTGCATATCATTCCAAGGTTACTTATAAATCTTCTGGATTCTCACTCAGCTTTGTTTGACTCTTGAAGGCAGAGCACTTTTTCCTCATAGGACCATTAAATCATTACAAGATTCTCTTTCATAATGAGGGAAAAAAATATTTTTTTTCTTTGGAAAAAACCATCCTCATCATTCAACTGGATGTTTCCTGAATCATAATGTGTTCAGTCTTTCACATATGTGTTTTCTTGGTGTAAACTACAGAAAAAAGCACATGATATCATTTCATCCTTTTGCACTGTAGGTGAGGGAATGTCTCAGGCTGTTCCATCCAGCTATTGTTTTTTCCCACCCATGTACACATAAACACATTCCTGAAGCTCAAATTCAGCTGTGTTTCTGTAGTCCAAGGCATGTCTCTGCTGTTAAATTTTAATGAAAATAAGATTGAAATTTTAGGGATTAATGACCGCCTGGCAAAAATTCAGCTGATATCGACTTTATCTGCACCACTTCTTCCAACCTCCCTTCTACAATGAATAACTGAAAAGGACCAAGGAACTGAAAGCTGTTTCTAGGATACAATGTGCAGCACTTCCTACTCTTGGCTCACTCTAACTTCAACCTCTCAGCTCTGTCATTTTTTTTCTGTCTATGAATTTAAAATAGTTCTTGTGACCAGATAGTGAGGTGGAAGCAATAGCATTTGTCCCAGCTGTGAGTGGGATCACCTTGCTACCGTGGTAAAATCACAGGAGCTGATCTTCACATGGATTTTGCATTAAGGTAATTTCCACACCTTTCTTATCCTGCTGTTTGGGTAAAACCTTTCCTGCAGCGAGTTCAGAGGCTTTGTGTATGTGTGTGAGAGCACATATGTCTCTGTGCAAAGCATGGCTTCCCTGCATTGGCATTCCAGCTGGCAGTTCCTGGAAAGCTGTTTGGAACCCACCCTGCAGCTCCAAAATCTTCTGCAAGAGGGAAATCATGAATGATGTGACCTCCCTCCTGCCACTCATACCTGTGCTGTCCTTTCTGTTCTCCAGCATGTGGGCAGAATGAGAAAGAGATGGTTGCTTTTTTTGTAATCCTTCTTTGTAGGGAGAACTGATTCCTTTTTTTTTTTGTTTTGTTTTGTTTTGTTTTGTTTTGTTTTGTTTTGTTTGTTTTGGGCTATTCCAGATGAGGGAAAGAAAGGTCTTTTGAACTGTGTTGCCACAGGTTCACCTGGGTGTAAACACTTTGGGTACATTGATCCATTGTAAACTCCTGGAACAGGAACAGGATGCAGGTATGGTTGAGAATTATTATAAAACAATTGCTGCTCTATATCCAGCCAGTTTACAGCTTTCTGGTGTCCCTGAGATATAGGTGTGCTGGTTCCATGTTCTTGGCAGCCCTCCACTTCCAGAAGTCAAGGTCCCTCTTTTTGACCAGGTCAATGGTGAGGGGCTATGGAGAAAAGCTTCTCTCAAACTAGAAAACTGAAGAGTTTTTTTGTCATTTAAACTCGGGAGACAAACCTCCTCACCAGCATTTTGCACTTGCAGTACATGATTACTCTGAGATTTAGGAAGCAAACAAACAGTAATCATTAAGAGCAGTTTATTAAACAAAATAAATTTCTCCTTGTGCCGTTGACAAAAGAGTAGGCAATTTAGCTGTTCCTAATTATGAGGTTATGCCTAGGTTTTTCTAAACTGAAATGACAGCTTATATACACTTTTTTTTTTTTAGGCACGCCATCACTTTTTGAGGGTTTTAGGCAGATGAACTCTTTGATATCTCCTCTGTCCACAAGTACCACCATGTGCAAGTGACTGAAAATTGTGTTGTAAATCTTTGTGCCGCTTCTAGCAAATTGCAGAGCCTTGAATACGTGGCACATACCCACAGTATTTCATACCTGCCCTGATGTTTAACAGAGGGGTGTTTTTTCTCAGCCAATTTAGTCAGACACACACATTCACTCCAGACCCATGTTTGGGATGGCAAAATGAAATAGTTCCCATAGTTATTCCTAGAAGTTAATTAGCTGTGACAGTGGGAAAGTGACCACCTCTTGATTCTTGGGTATTTATAACAAGGCTGTCACTTGCTAGGTTAGTCAGGTCATAGAGGAGACAAGAGTGTGAAGTCAGGTTTCTGGCAGCACACAGAGCTGAACCTGCATCACTGCTCATCCTTGCCATTGCTTGGATGTTGGCAGGAGGGATCTCTGGGTGCAGAGTTTGTCACACCACACCAGCTGTGATCCCTGTCTTTGGGAAAGGTGGCTTCGCTGCACCACAGAGCTCCGTAGGTGCACCTGCACTTCCTTCATCACATGCCTTCAGAGTGTGGGATTACTGACGTGGAGATGTCTTTTCTGCTTTCATGAGCTGAAGGTCAGACTTCCAGGGGCAGAGCAGAGCTGTGGCAGGGGACACAGGGAGAAAAGTCACCGTGCCATCCCTCAGCTGCAGTGACTGCTCCACCCTGCTGCCCATCTGCACCATGTGCTGGTTGCTCCACGGGGGACACAAAGAGAGGTCTGGGGGGGGGTTTTGCCTCTACTTTGTGTATTTAGCAAGTGGAACTTCCACCATCATGCCTCAGGACTTACTGTAGCTATGCAGTTACCTAATGCATGAGGAGATGTTTGTTTGACTCTCCAATTTTTCCGTGTAATCAAGACTTAATGTGCTGAATGTGTTCACTGTAAACTGGTATCAGCACAGCTGAGCATGACCTGAGCAGCTGGGAATATTTCTGAGAGCACTTTTTGTGGTTTTGAGAGTTAAAAGAGCAAAAGAGTTACAGCAGCAGGGGATGTAAAAAACCCTCTCAAATTACATGTTTTGTGCAAATCAGAGGTATTTTATTGGTAATGATAGGCTAACCTGGAACACATTATTCCAAAGATCTGTCTCATTTAGAGTCCCATTTATAAATGTTGTCACTGCTCAGAAAAAGAGATATCTCACACTAAGAAAACTATGAGTTACCTTCGTGACAAAGAAAAAGCACAGAAGTTCGTTTTTGTCTGTCTGTCATTATGGTCCTTCAGTTTTAGCAGGAAAAAACTTTCATAGAACTTCAGCATGATTTGCAGAGTGTCATTTCTCTATTAAAATTTCCTGCCCATAAATAGTGTGCCAAATGTTGTAGTGGGTTTGTCATCTGCCCAATATTCTTCAGAGAAAGGAGCTGACTGTTGGCTTCCCTAATTATTTCTTCTTCTAATATTGTTTCCTCAGACCTAGCTTGAAGGGAGAACAAACCTCAGCTATATATATATATATATAATATCAAGAACAACGAGACATTTCTGTAAAAAAAAAAAAAAATTAAAGTAAAGCTTTGGAACAAACAATAAGTTTCATGCAAATGCCTCTCTCTTAATACTGGCAAGATTTCAATAAGCATTTTCTGAGAAGTATTTCATTTTATTTTACTGAAAGGTGGGACACTGCTTTTTGCATTGCTATGAACCCCCACTGGAGAGCCAAGCTGGGAAACTGCCAAACCTCCCATACCTGCAGTGACAATGGGGAGCCATATCAACACACACAAACCCATATTTAACTAAACTGTTCAATTGAATTCTAATCTCCAGCTAATCACTAAGGTTAAAAAGAAAAAAAAAATCTCCCTATTCATGTTTTATTTCTAAAAAATACCTTTATGAGGTAATACAAGTGCATGAATGGATGAGAGACTCAAGCACAATATGCTGCCTACAAAGCTAAATGAGCTATGGGGGTCACATTCTATTAAATATCTCACCCATGAAACTCTCAGTTAAAAAGAAACTTTAAATGGAGTTTGGAAAGTCACTGAAGGGCCTTTTTTGGAGGTTCTCAAGGTTGAAGGTGATACAGGGGTGTGTTTTTGTTTTGCTTCACTCCAAGCCTCCATAAGCCACACAAATCAATGAGATTACAGCAGAAATACCAGCGGACAGAAAATCATGTCTAGGTGGGTGCATTTGGTGTTCAAAACTGAGGGCTGCAACCTCCTGAATGAACTGTGTGTGTGTTGTAGGGCATAGGGAGACCTTTCACCCTTCCTGCTGCAGGACTTTTTGCAGGAGAAAGCACATCATCCCTGAGTCTGGGCATCAGGTTTGGCTTCTCCTGTGCCACTGCCACTATCCAAATTCAATTCATCTTAGTATTGCTTGGGGGGAGAGATCACAAAAGGAAATAGGTGCTCCTTCCTGGGCTTCTTTGGGGGCATATTTGAGGTTAATAATGGGGGCAATGTGGGGTTAAAACACACAGTCCTTAAGTCAGGACTTGTAACACAGCCCCTCATCATCCTCTGCAAGGTAATGGATGCCTTCCCCTGGTTTTACCAAGGCAGCACTGATGTTCCTGGTAAAAGCCAGATCTGGAGAAGGTATCCACCTGCCACAGAACCAAAACATAATTTCACATGAGGATGCTGGGAGCAGTTGTGAGGAACAAGACATTTGGTACAGCTGGTTCTCAAGCACAGCTGCTCAGGTCTCTTGTTCTCCAGAAAAGTGTTTGCAAAACAGAAAGCTCTCCCCTGGACCATCCCCTCACAGTCTCAGGTGCTCACCCTCTGGGTCTGACTTTCCTCCTTGCAGACCCTGAAGGCCAGTCTGGTCTGTGCTAATGGTTGGCTGGAGAACCCCACAAAACTCTCTGTGGGTATGATGGCTCCTCTTTGCTGATTTCAAGAAATTCCCTGCAAGTAGCTCATTCTCCTTCTGGCTCTCCTCCCTGCAGAGCAAGGCTGAGCATATCCTTGATTTAACCTGGCAGAGAGAAGCACTGGCACTCACTTCTAACTGAAAGGACTCTCCCCGACCCAGGTTTTATGCTCGTGTGGAAACCCTGGCAGCAAAAACAACTTTCCAGTGTCTTCCCATTTGTCCTGTTACTTTACCACGTCTCCAAATCTCACCTTTCTCGGTGTGAACAGGCCAATGTGACCTTCTTGGCAAACCCTTGCTGAAGATTAGAGGCAACAAAGTGCTGTGGTGGGGGGGCTATCGAATGTCTCCGAGGTAAGGCATGCATAAAACATGAGCACAGAGTCGTAAATAACTCGTCTCCTCTTCATTTATTTTAAAATAATGACGGTTGTTTAACTGGCTTAAAAGGGTTACTCTTTCACCCTTAGCTTGTTCTGAGCACCGTGGGAAAATGACACGAGCACTGTTTAGTTGAAGGGATGTAGTCATGCAAAACCTTTGCTGTACCTGCTGGAGGAAGCTGGAGTGTTTCAAGAAATAATGAAGGTGTGAATCATCACAATTCTGAGTTGTCTGATAAGAAAATCTTTTAATCTCTTGTAGCAATGCAAGGGCTCCGATTGCTGCAATTCTCTTTTATAAATTGTGCAATAAAATATGGGATAAACCATTGCAAATGAATCCAGGATTATCAGCAGTCTTTTCCTTTGATATCAGTTATTTCTGACCGGTGTTCTTTAAAGGCTTTTACTTGTTTAGTTTTAGGAGACAAATAAAGTAATTAGTGCTCTTTCTTTTTTTTTTTTTTTTCATTTTATGGTCTCTTCTTGGCACACTTAGAAAACATTTGAGCTTGAACAGTTAATTTTCAGTTGTGCCCGTTAGCAGGAATTATTTCCATTTTTCAAAAACAACATAAGAAAACAACCAGGATGAGATACTGGTTTCATTAAAAGTATATGCAAAGGATGAAGTGTTTTGTTGCTGCTGTCCTTTTTTTTTATATAATTTTAATATATTTTAAGTATTCAAAATGAACTAAAAGATATTCAGTTTTATATGTGTGTGTTTAGTCAACAAAACCCTCAGGAGTTCCATTTTGAAAAACTTTTTCATTGTTTCTGGGATTTGGCTCTGTGTGCTTCTCTGGTCTTTTACCAAGGTTTTGTGGTTTTATTTGTACAAAAACCACACAATGCCATAGGATGTCAAGAAAGTGAAGAGCATGGTAAGATTTCAGCTTTTAGGGAGTCTTTTCAAGATCAAGAAAGATATACAGTAAAGTAAATAACTAAAATTGGAAACCTCAGAACCCAGCTTTGATATGTGACTCTTCTCATAATATACAATAAGGCTCTGATTAAGCTTTATCACTTCATTGATCACTTTCTAGGCAGCAGCTGCCCATTGGCTGGACAGAAAATCAAACATTTATCCACTGCTACTTTGACTGTGATTGGTAAAAATGTATTTACAATATAAGACAAAGTCCTGCCATAGAAGTGACAACAGCGGAGCTAGAGAGGAAGAACGAGTTACAGCCATAAAATAATACAGAGTGAAATGTTTGGGTTGGATTCTGTTGTGATTTATTCACCTGCTCCTTGCTCAGGTTGCTGCATGTCCCCTCAGCCTACCCTGGGTGGGAGCTGCAGGGCAAGGGGCAGCTCTGCTGGGTGCCCATGAGCATCCTCCATGCACTCTGGTTTCTAAAGGCTGCAAGAAGGTGGAAAAGCACTTTTTGGAAACAGCATGTCCACTCACCTTTCGGAAGTTTGTTGGGTTTTTTTTATTGCTGGAATACCTTTTACAAATATTTGATGAGTGTGTGAAAAAATGTGAAGAAATCACAGTAATGGTAAGATTGCTCATGGTGCTTTAATTATTTGGTCCATTTGCTTCACGCAGGAAGTTATTAGGTGAAATACCTTTGTGTGCAGATTAGAGATGTGTGACACACTCTGGCTAATTGTCTGCTTGTGCAGCTCAGATGAGGGTCAGGCTGCCTGGCCTCCGTCACCTCCCTCCCTCCACACAGCTGTTTGCAGCCAGCAATTGGCTTGGGAAAAACCACACAGTCCAAAAAACTACACAGTCCAACTTCTGCTCATGTGTCAGTCATGAGTGACTTATTCCTACAAATAATTCCCAGACTGGCTTAGGAAGCTGCTCTGGATGGTGGGGGGAGGAAGCCAAGTGACCGTGAGCTGTGGGTGAATAGCTGAGGGTGAGGTGGGTACTGGAATGGGAAGGCCACCTCTGCCAGGCAGGGTTGTGTCTCCTGGGGCTCAGAGCTGTGATAGACAGTAAAGTGTCCCTGGCAGGGCAAGAGAGACCCTGAAAATGAGCTGAGACCCCATTGCAGCTGAATGAGGGGATCTCAGTAGGTGGTGGAGGCACATTTGTGGAAGAGGAAAGACCGAGGAGAATACAAGAAGTAGCTGAATCACAGCATCTACCTGGTTTATGTGCAGCCCATGGGCTGAACAGAAGGACTTGACAGGCCTGAGCTCTTCTCAGGGATCCTGAGGTGTTGAGGTGGTGAAGGATCTGTGAGAAGGGAGTTTTCTCTGTGCAGCTTTGCCTTGTGGTGAGGCCAGCTGGCCCTGCCTGGAGCTCTGTGATGCTCCAATGATGTCACCTTGCTGTTCTGATTTGAGAACATTTGTGGGCTCATAGTCCCTCTCACATTGCTGCAAAAATGGTGTGGATGCCTGTACATGTGTGATCATACTCTGTCTATAATGGGCTTTAAATACCATCTGATTCAGATAAAACCTCATGCAGCATTTTGGACTGTGTGTGAATTACTTGATTTCCCCTTGGGTTTCTTTGAACCTGGGGGAATGGCACAGCAATCTAGAGATAACCTGGTGTAGAAAAATAATAGAGATGCTTCTGTTGTTCCCTTGCCATTTTTACTTCCTTTCTTTTTCTTCGAAACCCCGTTTATTTCCCCGTAGAGCTATGAAATAACAGGAAACAAGAACACCCCAGCTAGGCAACATCTCTTCTGCAGAACTGCAGGAGATCACATCCTGTTAAAAGGTTAATGAGGAACTTAGACTTTTTTTTTGGCCAGGATAAAGAGAATTATTCGCTTCCTGGTGCACTAGAATCATTTGTGAAAACCTTTTAGGAAATGGCACAATGTATTTTTAGTGTAAAATGAGACTGGAAAAGGGTTGCAAAAAGCTGCACCATCAGCCCTGGATTTAATACGTCCAACATTCAGCAGCTGCAGGTTTTCTTGCTTCCTTTTTTCATTGAAAGTGGATGCAGAGGACTTTAGGAAAAAATACCCTTCTTTTCTCATATCCTTATCATACTCGCCTTAGAAAATGCACATCAGCCAGTGTGTGTGAGCCAGGCTGGTGCTGGACACTAATCCTGCTGGACACCAGGCAGAGAGCACAGCCCAACCCTCAATTTCCACCTTGGAGAGGACTTTTATGGCTCTGTGCCCATTGCCATTTCCCTGCCTTCCTCTCCTGACCCACGGAAGCTGCTTCCAGGTCTGCTACTATGCACACTAAGAGGTGTTTTTTTTTCAATCTCTGCATTTTAATTACACGTCCTCCTTTTCAAAAGGCTGGATGCTTTGAGATAATGACATCTTTCCACAGGTCATGCTGCTTTCTCTTCCTCTGGATTCCTCTATTAGCAGAAAGCTACCGGTTTCCAGAAGGAAATTGTCTTGATTTCTTTATAGCCTCAATCTGTTCTCACCAAAGCCACTGGCAAACCTTCTGTTTATTTTTCATGGATACAAAAACTAAGCCAAATGCCATCAGGCAGAGATCAGCACATTTACTGAACCACGGGCAAGGCCTGGGGAGCCTAGTTAAGTAATTCATTATAGCTTCTTTGAAATTCCTCACTAAATAGGTTTGGGGTTGTTTTTTGCCAGAAATTCTGGCTTGCTGAGGTGGAAACATTTTGTGGCAACATACCAATTTCTGTTATCCAGAAGGTTATTTTTGGGTCCCAGGTGAAATTTTATGGGGAGAAAAGGAGGCAGAAAAGGACTTCATCTGTGATATTGTGCTGAACAAATGTAGCTACCACAGCTTCTGGGTTAGAATTGCTTGCAATTGTCTGAACACATCTGGGCAGACAAACTTAGCCCTTGATTTCAGGTGTCTAAACTGAAAGGCATTTGGAAGAGGATTGTAAGGGTCTTGGACTGGATGATCTTGAAAACCCAGCCAAGCCAAACCATCCTGCTACTCTATGAGGTCTAAATGTTTGTGATGTGTAATTACTGAATGTTCCTATTTACATCTGGTTATGAAAAATGATGTTGGGGTTGAGAGGCCATCAAACTGTGGAAAGCAGAAGCATTTAAGCCCAATATTTGCATAACTATTTGAATTCCATATCATGATGAATTGTGACATTCCCTGTCACAGGGCATAATGTTAATTCAATGCTCAGAAGGTGCTTAAAAATATCACAGAGAAGATCTCATCAAGAAGTATCAGCAAAAGCTGCTTCTAGATCAAGAAATCACTGGCAACTGGGCAAGTGTGTTGAATTAAATCCATGCCATCTTTGCCTTGTCCTTACACCTTTCTCTGGCTGTGTGGTCACTGTCCAAGACAGAACTCTGGGCTGAATGAATATTAATTTAGTCTGGTGCAGTGGGGTGTTTTATGCTATTTTAAAGAAAGTTTGCGTGAAGGCACCAGAAAAAATCATTCCTATCCCCTTCAGCAGTGCCTGCTCCCTGGAATTACCACTCTCTGTAGCTTCACTGGCTCTTGCAGCTGAGATCTTCCACAAGGCTCTGGAGGTGTCAGTGGAGGAAAAATTATAATAAAGTCATGAGGAGTGCTGAGGCTGGAACAAGACCAAACACCCATCAGCATTCCACTGGTTTGATCTATCACTGACAGTAAACCAAAGTCAGGGATCCACATTAATAAAGGCACTCAAATACCTAGAGCTCACCAAAATCTCTGTGAGTAAAGTGTCTGAAAATTTTTATAATCTGGGTCCTAACAAAGTCAATGAATAACATTTGTGTTAAATCAGAGTGTTGATTTGGCTGATTCAGGCCTGTTGGGGATACAGGAAAGTTATAGTTATTCTCAAATAGTTTAAAGTATCACATAGTTCTCTTGCATTTGAAACACCTCTATCAGCTTAGCTCATTGTTGTGCTGTATTGTGCTGATGTCACAGGCAGTACACAAGTGAAAAAATGAAGTAACTAATGATGAATGCTTGTACTCCAACAAAAAACAGATCAAGATTTGCCCTGAATGTTGATTACCATTTTATTTATAAGTAGGACGTATTCTAAATATTAAGTGATCTACTTTGCCCAACAGTAGAAGTATGAAGTTCCAGGTTTTTCGCTTAAATGCTGACTCCCCATCTGTTGTATCCATGGTGATAGCAGACTTTTGTTCTGATTCCTTTGCAAATCAGGGTTGTGATTCTTAGTGATTTTAAAACCACTTTCCAGAGACTCTAAAAATTAATGGTTAATCAAACAGTCTCAGCTTTGGCTCAGCTACCTATGTGCATGCACCCATTACTGAGTAGCAATCTACCTCCAGCAGCAAAACTTTTCATTGTGGTTTGGGTTCCTGTGTTGTGTCTGTAGGGATAGGATAATCTCTTTGAAGAAAATCTGATGAAATTGCACCAAAGCTTTCTACATCCTTTATTGGGAAATATAAAGGTCAAGCTCTTTCTCTGTAGGGATTACTGGCTCAGTACAGCCTCAGTGGTAGGAGTGAGCAATAGGAATGAGGGAGTGGGGTGATAAATCAGAGGAACACTTGCTTCAGTAAGTAGCTCTCTTACAGCAATTTGCTCTGGGAAAGATAGTTAGGGTTTGTCTATCATCCTATCTTTTCTGGAAAGTTTCGGGTTAAAAAACCCCAAATATAAAGTAAAAAGATGTGACTATATGGAGAGGAGAGGTTATAAAGGAAGGGTGTCCCCATGGACGTGTTTCAGAGGGAAGGAGCGAGGAAGGCAGGAGGTGCAGCAGGGTGTGCAGAAGAAATACTTTGGAAAGCAAGTGAGAAATATTCTCAGTTTTGACAGTTGTGGAGTGGGAAAACTTTGGTTGTCCACTCCACACGAGGGATGACATGGAGCATTATGCCAATGGGACCAGTAAGAACCTGGGTTAGCCCAGAGTGTGGGACATGCCAGTGGGAAAATCAGTGCGGGACTGCTACAGCTCCTCCTCTTCTGCCCAGAGACCTTTCCCCAAGCTTGGACTGAACCAAATTAACATGTGTCTGATAGGAAACTTGAAAATCTTCCTGGTATTCATTAGGAACTGCAGGTTTCCAGAAACCTTCTATTGCCAAGCTCAGGCCGAACAAAATGAGGAAGTACTCCAGATATTTGCTGTGCTGTAATTTGCCCCTGAACAAAAGTGAAGCTTTAAAAAGGTTTAACAAACATTCACACTTTTCAAATACTTCTCTGGGGTTCTGGCCTCCCACTTGGCTGTATACACTGAAAATGAGGGGGGAAAGCCTGCACTGTGATTAATCCCCCTGACAAGGTCACCTGGATAAAATGTTCTTGACTGGAATAAGCCAGTGAACAGTCTGCACTGATGCTACATATGTGGTTTGTCATTAACATACATTAACAGTGATTGACAGGTAACCTGAAGTCTTGTTTCTGTGACTCTGCAGGGCTTTTAAAGTTTTAAATAAACAGCTGAAGGTTTTCTCTGTTTCCTCCTCAAGTGAATGTGCAAAACATTTGGCTCTGGCCATTCCTCACACTTGCCATGAGAGAGCTCTTCCCTGAGCCAGTGATGACAGAATGTGGTCCATTTTTTAAATGGGGATTTGCAAACTCAAACACATTCACAAATCAAGTTCAGTCAGGGGATTCCTCACATTCCTGCCTTGAATGGTCTCCAGACTCCATGAAAAATACAACTGGTCTGCACTCCATATGACCATGTTTTTTTTTATTTTGCTCAAGGGGATGTCAAATGATAATCACTGTCAGCCAGTTTCACAAATGACTAGAAATTATTCTCAAAGTCAGTGCTATCAAGCTGGAAGGTTTCTAATATATCTTATGCTACTTCTGATGTACAATAAGATGCAAAAATACCTCTCTTTTTTACAAACAATTTGACTGATGGAAGAGATGCTTTTAAAATGTGACACTTCAGTTGGTGGAGTCCCAAGATGTTCTGGAGGACACGATCAGAGTTCGAAATGAGCTTGGTCAGACAGAGAGAAGAATAGAGAACTTGTCAGAGAGATGGATAGGTGAATAAGCAGAAGGGTGTTCAATGTGCCAACTGTGACATTTAGGAAGGGGAATACAAATGCCATGTGGGTGCTGTCTGCTAAGCAGCAGTATGGGAGAGGAAGGTTTAGAGATGAGAGCTGAACAACATTGTTTTAGACAGCAGAGTGGTATTGAAAAAAATGGAAACATCAGCCTAGGCTGAAGTTGAGTTCTAAATAGTTTTGTAGTCTTAAAAGTTCTTTACCAGTACTTCTGTGATAAATGGCTTATTTAGGTCTGATGGCCATTTATCCTCTCTGTAGCTGCTCCATTTATTTTTGCAAAGCTAACTCATTCATTATAGCTCTTAGAAAAGTGAAGCATTCAACAGGGAAGGTTGGCTTGTGGCAGGTAGCCTAAAGACATCTCCAAATTTGTTTTGAATTAATTGATACAGGCCCAGTGTAACAGCTCTTAAAGCCCACGTGCAACTTGGGGTGCCTCATCTCCTCGGCCTTGCTTTGGGAGAGCAAATTGTTCTGTGCAGAGAGACAAGGAGCTGCAGAGGACATCCCATGGAGTCTTCCTGGGACTCCCATGGTCTGGAGGAGCCCAGGGAAATCAGCCTAGGCTAAGGTAACCTTTTGTGGCTTCATCTATTCATGACTTGACTGACATGGATTGATGACCAGCACATGATTCCTATATTGCATCAATCTGAATCCTGCATTTTATTAAAAGCAGTGTGGACCAAGCTAAAAATGATCTTTCACACAGACTCTGATTTTCTTTTTACTTAAAATACAAGGAATACAGAAATCTTTCTAGTTTCCCTCTTGTTTCCTTATCTGTACATATCTCTTTAGCAAATACACGCTTAAACAGAAAAAGCTTCTTACCAGTACATCATGTATTGCACAAATTTGACAATAGTTTAGCCATTCATTTTATCTTCTCAGAGCTTGGTTAAAGCTTTACAGCAAAAGGAAATTTCAGGTGGTTTTCAGTGGAGGCAGAACAGACTGTATGATGGAAGAGTGGAATGAGTTTTAACTGAGCAGTCTGGGATCCCTCTCAATGCTACTCTCTTCCTTTGGGAGTTTCACATACTTCTTCTATGTATAACCTATTAATATTTACTCCTGACTCATCAAAGAAAGTCTGGGCTAGATGACAACCTTGCTGTGGCCTTATGGCCTTTAATTTCTATGGCTTCTTCATTTCTGTTGCTTGCATAATGCTCTATGACTCCAAACTGCTTGGAGACAAGTGCACACTGAAAAATGTTTCCTTGGCCTCTCTGAGTGCACCATCAAAATGAAGCAAAGCATGGAGAAGTAGGGTAGCTGAATGGGGCTCTCAAAACCTAGAAGATACTACATCTAGTCTGTCTGTAGGCACCCTCTGTGCTGCAGCCTCTGCTCACTGCTTTGCTTGCAGAGATAAGTTGATCTTATCTGGAAATATCTCCATACTTGGAAACTTCTAAGCAGAGCAGATGTACACACCTCCTCACACTGCAGAGTAACCTGTGAGGTTGGACTATCTGGTCTCATAAACCAGTCTCTGTCATCAACAATCTGCTTTTTGAAGTTGCTGCATAGGTTAACTGTAAAGTGTCATCTCCCTCTGAAGATAAGATCAGAGACTGGACTTTCTCTGCAGCTGTAGCTAAATGTACCTGGCAATGTGTTCCTTTTCTTTCCCTTCTCTCTCTCTCGTGCAAACACATACACAGCTAAACAAAACACAGGAAAACAAGTGGAAATAATTGGGATAAACCAATCTAATATAAAATCTGTATCAACAGCCTCAGCCTCTGCAAAGCTTTAAAAACATTTCTGACTGGCTTGGCTGACAAACCCCCACCACTCTAAATTGTGTTCCTGGTGTTTGTGCCTGAGTAACCAGGAAGATGCCTCCCAGAGAGACTCTTGCTCTTGTTTTTCCTACCAGTAGTGCACAAGTTACACAGCACTGCTGTTCTCAGCTCTTGCCTGAAGTCAGAAACAGAATGTAATGCACAGTCCCCAGGGAAGGTCAGAGGCAGCCATGGCAGCTCTTGAGATGTGCTGGGTCCACGGGCACTGATGCTGTGCTGTCACCAAGGCTGAGCCGTGGGGTCTGTGGGGTGAAACCCACACCCACTTCAGTGGGAAAGGGAGCCCCATCTCACCATGGGACAGCAAACCCTCCAGGAGCTGCTCTCATTTCCAGCCTCCAAGCCATTCGCTTTCCCAGACTTGCCAAGGTGTAAGAGGAGTGTCTTGGGCTTTTCTTCCTTGCAAGAGAAGCGTGAGATTTCTCCAGCCTTTAGAGAAAATCATGGCTTCTCTCCACAGTGTGTAGCTGTTTGGAACATTCAGGCTCTGTCTTTTCCCCAGATCTTACCAAGATCAATCAAATCTGCAAGATCCCTGGCCAATTAATTCTTGAGCACTTTATTATTACACTCATCTGAGCTAAAATATCTATTGAAAATTCTCTTGGTATTTTGGATAAATTGCTTATAACTTTTTCCTTACACTCTGGAATAAGCATGCGTTATCCCTAGAACCAAGATTTCTCATATTTTTCCTACATGAAAGTTTAATATTTATTGAAATCTTCTGTTGATTAAAAGCTCTGAATAGTGTATCCTGAAGACTAATCGATATTTTGAATGCACTCAGACATATTAGCTGCTTACTGTTACATAGAGAAATAATGAACTTGCTATATAAGAAGGTAAAATTCATGAATAATTCATAGATGCATTAATTTATTCAGTTTTGCTTTTTGAATTGATTTGGCAATTATTCTGGTACTGCACATCATTTACAAACACTTAGATATAAATATTTACAGTTGCAAATTTGCGGTCAAATCATTTTTGTTCTCTGATTGAATGGCTTCTGTAGCACACCAAGCAGTGCAAATTGTGAATTTTACTGTTAAATATACAGCTTGGTGGAATGTGGGTCCTGGAATGATCAAGTAAACTGGACACATACTGACTGCAAATATGGCCAAATTAATGTATTTTAAATATGAATAAATATTTTCGGGCAGGTTTTCTTCATTCCTTATTGCAATAGCTGTTGTGCTGACCCAGACAACAAAGACTGACATCCTTTAGCACTGATATTTTTATTGTTTATTCAGCTCTTCTCACATTTTCCTTTGTTTACTTTTTTTTTTTTCCCCTGCTGGTTGTGTTTTTCATCTTTCAAGGATAATTGCAACATTCAGGAAAATGAGAATTCCCTCTAAATGGGGATGACTTAACCCCAAAGTGAAGCTATGTAAAGAAAGGATCCAGAAGCAGAACGTGATGGATCTGTGAAGAAACTGATGGTCTGAGTGAAGGGGTTAATTCACAGTGGCTTACTTCTGCCAAAGGAGACTTGCCTCCTAAACTCCCCTTATTGGAGAAGGAGAGACCTCTCTAGAAGATGATTCAGAACAAGAGCCTAGCTTTAAGTGCTCTGAATCACTCTACTAGTCTGCTTATTTTGAACAGTGCAGTTTATCTTCCCTCCATTTCCTACTTGTTGCCCTGATTCATGAGTAGGGATTTATGCAGAATGAATGAATTTCACCTTTTATGAATAAAGCATAGCATTGTAAGCATTTAGATAACTTGATTTGAGACTAAAGGACAAGTGAAAGCATTAAGAAGCATTATTTTACATATTTATCTCTCTGAACTGTTAGGAGAACTTTAAAAAACTCCAGCTTTAAGCATTTAAGCCATTTAATACAGTGCAATAATTCAGTCACTTCATGTGATTTTTTTGTTTTCTTGAAGCACTCCAGAAAATTGTTTTCCCAAAGTTCTTTCACTTTGAAATGCCTGTACAGAAGCACTTGAGGCTGAAAGTGAAGCTAATCCATTTGCAGGTAGCACATTCAGAAAAGAACAAAACCTGTGAAATTACAAATGGTTTGTTCTGAAGAAATAAAGATGAAGACATTAGCATTCAAAGCAATCCTAAAGCAAAAGTAGGTATTTCATTGGAAACACATTTGAGAAAAGAGAGTGGATGCTCAGCTGGTCTTAAGGCCAGACCAGTGGCAGCCTGGTAGGGATGCAAGGGATGCTCAAAGAAAATTTGTCACTGTGTGTAGTGCATGAAAGGGCCTGAAACCACATTCAAACTCTTTGTGGCTGTTCCCTTCCTGGGATGAAGTGCTGGTGCTCAGAGAAGAGCTTCACCATCACCCCAAACCAAACTGCTGGAGCTGCAGCTCTCAGGGGAGCAGCGTCGCAGGGCTGCGGGAGCACCTCCCGTCTGAGCGAGGTCTGGGTCAAAGTGCTGAGCTGCAGCTGATGCCCAGGAAGGAAACTCCTGGCCAGCAACCTCCTCAGGACCTGCTTTAAGTGCTGTCCACAGCCTTGCTCTCCTTGGTGGACCCCCTGGGTCTTTTTCTGTGTGGCACTGGGGATGCACAGGGCTGTGGATGGTGTCCTTGGGGCACAGCAGCCTCTTGGGACAACCACTGCTGATGCCTCTGAGCTGAAACTGGGTCACTTTATAAATTCTTCTACATTTGTTGAATAGTGCATCTCTCTAAGGTTGTCTCCAGTAGGACACTCAGGACATCCAGCTGCCAGGGGCTGCTCTGCAGGGACCTCCTGTCCCAGGCACCCACTGATGGTCCTACTTCCAGCACTGATTCCGTGCTGACATCTGCTGCTCTTTCCCTGTGCCTTTGTCAACCTGTGCTTGCTGAGGGCTTAGGAAGACCTCCCAGCACCCCCATGAATGATTTATCATTTAAAGTCTCTTTTAAATATGATTTCCATTATGAGCAAGGTCCATATGGGGTTTTGTCCAGTTCAGAAATGCTGTAGCATGGGAGTGATGAGTGAGCTCCTTAGGGCTCTGCCAGGTGCCTGTACCATGTGTGTGCTCCACTTGAGCCACAAACATGAATGGAGAAGAGGGAAGGCCACAGGGCCATTACACAGAGGTGAGAAACTCTATGCTGGTGAGTTCAGTGATGGTGTAAAGGATGCTGGAACTTGGCTTCCTGCTCGTGATGTGGTACATTGTGCAGCAGCATGCCTGTGGTTAACTCTTCCTGTCATGGGTGAACAGGCAGAAATGATATTTGCTTTTTTGTGCTGTGCTAAAACAGTCTTGTAGTCTTCTCACATTTTTATCTGAAAAGCAGGAACAAAATTCTGCTGTCAGAAAAATGAAATGTCAGAACAACTGCATGTATGAGTTTAATTTCACTTAATATTTAATACCTAGCTAGCTTTTCTTGGGATAATGATTTCACAAGAAGAGAAAGATCAGAGCAGACCTCCTGCTAGTGTAGCACAGATACAGCAGGAACTGCAGAATTGCAGGGTCAATACAGCAGAATGAGATCCTGCCATCTGTAGTTATTGTGGGTAGCACTCCACTCCTTGACAGTCTGCACTTGGGTCAGTAGGACTGTGTAAAGGAAAGGACACATTCAGTGTTTATTGAGGGACAGAGTTTGACCCTAACTGCAAAATACTCCTTTCCTTGCAAAGAATCAACTGGGCACGGCTTGAGGCAATCCTCGGTATCTGCTGCCTTTCATGAGAAGGCTGAGATGTCTCCTTACATATCTCACAAGTTTTAAGTCTGTGCTGTTCAACCCTTTCCATATAAATCCCTCACTCAGCCGTGTCATGGCGATATTATTTTATATAAAGCCAACTTTTGTACAGCAATTTCTACAACATGTTTGGAACAGCAAACACTTCCGTATGGCAAACAATGCTAGAGACACTCAACCACCAAAGAGTAGCTCTATGGTTTTGACATCAATGTCAAGAGTAATATCTCTACACTCAGCAGGTTAGCAGTATTAGGGGGTTGTGGTCCACACAGAAGAATAGGTACTGATTTGTTTCCTCACAGCTGTATTGGCTCTGCAGTGCTAGAAGTCTTGTTAGTCCTTGTCCTTGGCATTGTCAGCTGCATTACTCTGATTTTTGAGAGTTAGAAGAACCATTAGGTACCAGGAGGGAACAAGAAGACCCACAGCATATGTTCAGTCTGCAGGCGAACAGCACTGCCTGTGCTCACCCCGATCCATGTGCATGAAGATGGTCTGGGAAGTTAATTATGACAGGCAAAAAAAAAAAAAAAGAGAAAGGGCTGCAGGAATTTGCTCCAAATGACAGCAAATGCAGTTGGCAGGATGACTGAAACTCAGTCCCTGAAGAATCCCTCCAGGATATGTAGCTTCCCTGACACAAAGTGAGTGGGCTTATTAGCTGGATTCCATGACTTATATCACTTGCTACCCATAGCCAGACTAACACATGTAATCCTTCCTCTATCTAATTTTTTTTTTTTCGCCATTGGATAGGGGCCAGCTCCATAGATCAATTTGTTTATTTTTGGTGGTTTTTTTTTTTTCTGATGATGGATGAACCAACTGATAGTGCCATCACCGCCTTGTGAACCCAAGGATAAATTCACAGGCTGTTAGCAAAAGCACTGCCTGATACCTGTCATCTCCACTGAGCAGGCACTGCTCCCTCCTCCCCATACTCTCAGGATGGCTGGAGGCTCCTTTTCCTTCAATGTTTTATTTTTCACGGAGCTGCACCCTGTGGTTAATTTTCCTCCGTACTTTGCAGCCTCTCCTCACCGGTCTGCTCCGTTACGCGGGTTTATCCCCCTTTCAGATCTCACAGCTCACCAAACACGAGGCACAGGGAGGAGCAGTGGCACAGATTTCAGAGGATCTGGCTAATTTCTCTCCTGGTTGGCATTAAGGAGCAAATAACTGAGGATTTGTACCTGTTCATTTGAAACAAATCCCCAAAGGTTTGTGAAGACAGAGGAAGGATGGTTTTCAGGCGTGGCCCACCAGATGCCAACAGGGGGAGTTTCAGCTCTGCCTCAGATTTAGGCCTCTGACAGTCTCCTCACCTTTACTGATATTGATCATGAGGGATAAAAGTTATTTATTTTCCCACATTTCAATAACATTTCTTAACGCCTCTTTCCTTTAAAGAAACACTTCCGCAACTCTTCTAGAGATTGAAAATGAAGGTGCAGTTCATATGTCTTATTGAAATCCTTTTAAAAAGAGACCAGTGATTGAATGGTTCTACACTTTGCTTTGCTAGAAGGAAAGAAAGTTAATTTGCCTTTTAGACAAATCAAAACCAGATTTCAGAAAGTAATCTCCATTTCTCTCTCCTCCCTGAAAACCCTGACGACTGAGGCACAGTTGACTTCTCTTGTTCATTTTGCATAAACTAAGATTTGAGTGATAGATTTTAGAAAACCAAAAATCTGCCTCTGGCCTATAAGTTTAAATCAATTAATTCATAGCCAGATAGAAAACAAATGTAAAAAAAAACCCCAAAAAACCCTCTTTGATATGTTTGTTTGTTTAAGGGGGAAATCAGTGGGGAAGGACTTCTGTTGTGAGGAGGCAGAAAAACATCTTATGAAAATGAAGCTCAGTCCTTAGAGTGGGGGTGTGAGCCATGCTTGTATAGAAATGAATGGAGGAAGGCTTTTTGGGAAGACATTTTGTCTCTTTATGAACAGGATGGATTATGTCTGTGCAATGCTGCAGTCAGTTCTGCCAGGCCCCAGTGAATTGCAGTTTCTTTTCTTTTCACAAAATTTCTGCTTTCTTATTTGAAAAATTGTTTTGGAAAATGGCTTCAAAGAAGAAGAACTGTGTCTTTTTTGTAACAGAAGCATGATATCTCCAGTTGCTACTGAAGAGGGTATCTCCGTGTAATGAGCCTCTAGGGTTCACTCAAGTTGCATTTCAATCATTTTTTGCAGCCATCCAGACCAGACTTCAGCTGCTGAATTTGCTTCATTTCTGGGTGTGAAAACATGAACAGATTAAATCCAAATCTCTTCAGGAGAAAGCTGAAATGTCCTGAGTCATCCAATGAGAGTTAACACCAGCTCTTCTTTTCAGAGACTTATTACCTCTGGCTCTGAGCTGCAGAACTATAGCTACTTTCAACCATGAAGTTTCAGCTGACAGGGTCCAGAGCTGTGATCTTGTCAATAGAGGACAGGATGGAAGAAAGCACCTCTTGGCAGACTCAGGCAAATCCTGGAAAATGGTCCTAGTTTGTGGGAAGAATATTTTTAAGGCATTAAAAATTCTTCATCTTCCTCTTGACATCTGAAATTTGAATTCACAAGCTTTGTCTTTTTCTTCATATCCACCCATAGGAGTACGTGTGTAGTATACAAAAACATACAAGTAAGGATGTGTGTGTATATATGTATGTGTATATATATTTATATAAACTGTAATTGCTTATTTCAGAAATCCAAATTAAAATTCATATCTACAGCAGTGATACTCATCATTTCACTCAGTCCATTTTTGCAGTCAGTTAAAAACCTTTTTAATTAGTAGCTATCAGCAATTCTGTGAGTGGGCTGCTGAGTAGAGAAGGTTAATGCTGTATCTGAGGGGGAAGGGAGACAACTTACTGCTGTAGGAATTAGGACATTTTTCTTGATTTGATGAAATTGTGTTGGAGAGAAATTTGCTGTGTCTTGATATTGACATAATTGCATTGCATATGCTGAAACATCCCTCTGTACTGGGCTGATCCAAAGGGCAAGGATGGCCTGGTGAGCTTTGCTGAGATGCTCTGTCTATTCCCATGCCAGCAGACCAGCCAGGAGGGGTGAATGGTTCCAGGGGTATTAGGAGGGATGCCAAGATCAGTCAGGGCTGGCAGGTTTTACTAGGACAGTTGCAATATTGTAGTAATACATCTGTCTGGGCATGGCTCTTGAGTCAGAAATGGAGAATAAAAGTAATTCCCAAGGACAGTGAAGTAGGTCACTCCATCCCTGACTGTGACCCAAATATCTCCCCTGAGAATGAAGCCTCATTTCACACCCCAGCCAAACACTGAAGACAGGGCTGGAAACCATTCCAGTTCTCCTGTGTGTGAGCTCCTGGTTAGAGCTCAGACTGGTTCCTGAGGCCACTGGCAGAGAGTGAAAGAGAGGAAAGGCATGTGGACGTATGGAGGGTGTTCAGACCCAGAACTGAGAGAGGCTGTGCCACAGGATTAAGGCAGCTGTGCAAGCTTCCACAGGTATTTCCACTCGTGCTGTCCTCACACCTTCTCTGAGGGGAGGCTTTTGTCCCGGGCACAAGGGCTGTTTGTACATTGAGGGGTGCCTCACCCTGCACCACCCCTGGCCACGTCTGCTGGCGTGCACACAGCAGTTTGCACCATGCCAGGGTGTTCCCTGCCTGCCTGGAGAAGGGGACGGGCAGGGAAGGAGCTGTGGAGCAGCAAACACCTGTTGGGATGGCTCAGGGAGCCGGCCCTGCAGTGCCCAGCCAGAGGCCATGCTGGGACCAGGCCTGCTCTCATCTGTGCCCTACTGAGGCTCTGAGGCAGCGCCCTTCGGGTTGCAGCAATGAGGATCCCACGGTTATATTCTGTAATTGTGGCAGCTGGTCTGTGCTTGGGAAGCTACAAAATGTTGCTTGGGAAAAATTACAGAATCACAGAATCAACAGGTTGGAAGAGACATTTAAGATCATCGAGTCCAACACATGCCCTAACACCTCAACTAAACCACGGCACCGAGTGCGACATCCAATCTTTTTTTAAACACATCCAGGGGTGGTGACTCCACCACCTCCCCAGGCAGACAATTCCAGTACTTTATCACTCTTTCAGTAAAAAGCTTTTTCCTAAGACCCCACCTAAATTTGTCTTGGTGCACCTTAAGACTTGTGCTTGGGATTCATGCAAAATGGTTGCAGCAGAAGATGGGATATGTATTTCTCTGCCTTTGACCAAGAAAACAAAACTGCTGCTGTCACAGCAGGACCAAGGATCACAACGATGTTTCAAACAAGCATAACCCAATGGGAAGGCTGGCTGCTGCATCCAGAACGTGCTCAGCTGGCTTTGCAAACCACAAAATCAAAAGCCTTTGGAAAGAATAAGTAAGAAAGCATCAGCTAACTTGTAGAATGCAGGTGGACATTTGATGGAAGTACATTAAGATTTTTTTATGTTAAATGAAATATCAATAGAAAATGCCTTATATCTCAATCTATAACTCCCAGGCAGGCTTACATGGACAGTAAATAAAACAGTGTGCTTTTATGGAGTAAGGCCAAGATGCTGTCAAGGATCGTATATCTTATAGTCAAAAGTGATATAGGATTTTCTGGTAATTAAAGAGAAAAGGGACAACTACGATGGGGAAATATCTGTAGAAGAATTGTTGGTTCTGAGAGCTGTGTGTTTAAAGCATAAAATCCTATGAAACACTGCCAGGAATTAGAGAGGAATAAGAGGCAACACTTTGGAACGAAACAAAACAGCAGAATGGGAAGCAAGAAAGTTGTGTCTACCATGTGCCTGAGAACAATAGCGCTGAGTCAAAATCTGCTGGACTGGGTTGGGAATGCTGTGGTTTAGAAAACCCAACTGAGCTGAACTGGAATGCTCTTTTTGTCTTTCAACAAGCCTGTAAAGGCTGGCAGAAATCTGGTCAGCTGTTCAAGCCCTGCTGAACAGCCCTCAGAGTTCAATTTTTTTATCTGGTTAGGGGCCCAGTAGAAAAATTAAAGGTCAAGCAGGTTGCGTTTGAGTGGTGTGTGGAATGGGTTTGTTCTGCATGGAAGAAAAACATTTGTTGCCTCAGAGAGACATGTCCTTGTGCACTCTCTGAAGCAGGGGATTGCTGTGTAAATAGAAGTGTGAGCAGTAGTTTGGCGAATTATTTCATGCTTGTGACGTTACACAGACTAGTTTAGCTCTTCGTTTGAGGGCTGATGTCCAAATTGATTCAGGTCCAAGTCAGAGCTTTGGTCCTGCACCTTGCTCCCTCTCTTCTTGCCAGCACTGATATTTGCATGGTCATGTCATGAGACAGCTCAGGGAACTTCTCATAGGCCTCAGCTTTTTCCTGCAGAGTTACTTTTTACCTGATTTGGCTCCCTGAACCAGCTCATAGCATAGTCATAGCAAGACCTGGTACTGGCACACAACATCTTGCTGGAATTTGTGGCTGGCTGAGAAGGAAATGGCAGGACTTGGATTGGTTGAGCTCTTGGGGAACCTCAACTTACAGCAATTTACTCTTCCTCCTCCTCCACTGCATCCACTTATAGACCTTCAGCCCCCTTGGGTATTTTATATCCACATTTATCCGATTGTGGACTCTTTAACTGAACTCCTGCACTCATCAGCATGTGTTCATTTGGGTCTGTGAAATGCTGTGTGTTCCCAGCTTGGGAGGCTTAAATCCCACCACTCTGATTGCTTCCTCTCAGGTCAAGGCAACAAGAGAGGAAAAAAAACCTCCCTGCTGAGTAACTGAGGTGATGCTGACTTATTTCAGGCACATCTTGGGAAGGTAAAAATGTTGACGTTTTTGGCCTAATCCAATGCTGGTGAATTTTAACATCATCACTCATCCTCTGGGCAAAGGAAAGCTATGCGGTCACATCCATTTAATGTTAGGAAGACATTGATGTCTGAAAAGAAATAGACCTCAGGATGCTAGTGATTTGGTCCCATCTTCTTTAGGGGGCCCAGAAGTATCAATAGAAATGTGCACTTTGGTATTTCTGGTAGAAAACGGTGCTTCGGAGCGTGGTCTCAAATGGTGTCCCCTGGGAACTTTCCTTTCCAATGACATCTCCTTCAGTTCAAAGAAAGTCAAAGTATTTTCAAAATTTGGCATGTAAGTAACAGTTGCAGTTGCTGCAGAGATATTGAGCAATTGCAGCCGAGCGTGGGAAGTGGCCTGTGAAATCAGGAGAGGTGGGGAAAAGTCCCTATGTACAATTTCTCTTCTAAGTATGGGTTCTACATTTCGTGAAGGCCTGAGAGCCTGACTGTAGTTTCACCTTTTCCAACAGTTTGACTCCTACTTCCATTTGCCAGCCACTGGCATTATTTTATACCTCCATTGCATTATTTTATACCTCCATTCCTCCTCTGTTTGCCATAGCACTTTCTGTTAACTCTATCCCAGCTTATGTGTTTTAGCTACTAATGGCTTCAGGTGGAGGGACATGACCTTCCTTGCTTAATGTTTCTTCAGTGTTCCTCTGCCGCTGGGTATGGGATGCAGGAATTTGTTCCCCCCAGAATGAGGCTGTAGTTACCTGAAGGTTGAAAAAATGAACATTGTAATTCAAGGCAGTAACACATAGCAGTGAAGAATGTAAATGGTGCTGTTCACTTAGCCTGGTTTTCTTACAATCCCTTTTTTTTCACCAGGAGCAGACAAGTGACTATTCCAATAATTAAAAGGAATACACCTGGAGAATTAGCTGCATAATGAGTGCCCCAGATGTTGAAACTTCAGCTCTCTGAATGTGTTTTTGGTCCCCACAGACCTAAAATGCAGAAGCCAAATTCCAGTTTAGAGCTGCTACATTCAGGTGGTAGCATGAGCTCTGGTATAGTTAAAGAACATATTATTCTTATATTAATTATCCTTTTCCAGTGCATACCTCAAAGTGACACTTAACAATAAGTGCTGAAATGTGATGGCATGCATTTTATGTGATTTATCTATTGTCAGAAGTGAAAGCAATGCCCTGATAAGTGTTTTTAGTTTTAATATACCTGAAGAGAGGAGAGTATTACCCCCACTATGGAGCTATCTATGGCTGGTTTTGGTCGCATGGAAATATGCAGCTTCTATGCCCAGGGGTGATGGGACAAAATCTAGAGTAGCTGTACTCCTTTATGTGTGAGTAAACTGGCTGTATTTCTCTCTTATTCAGAAGATATTCTTGCTTTTTAATCTTAGAATATAAGCAGGGCTGAATCTCAGAGAAAAGGCTTGAAAAAAACCAGTAAATTTCTTTTTCTTGTTATACAGCTTTGGACACCCTTTTATGAATAAAATGGCATGGCCAAGCGTGAAGTAACAAAGGAATTGTAAGCAGTGGCCAGCATGTGGGAAGTCAAAACTATCTACAGCTGAAGAACGTTCTTATTAGAAATGAAGGGCAAACAGGAATATAATTTATTATTGCCTCTCTATGTGGCTTCGAAGATCACGTAATCCAAAGTAAAAAATGGCATGCATATGTTGCCTAAGATATGCTTCAGCATAGAGGGGCTATATATCAAAACCTTATTTCCTGGTAATGAATTTTAAATAAGTGCCCAGGGCATCAGGTCACTGATGTTTCCACTTTACAAACTGGGTGGGCTATGAAAGCCCCTAGAGCCCTTCAAAGGCGCCTTAAAAAAAGATCCCCAGCTTTAACTGACCAAACTTTTCAAGAAAAATACCTGAAACAATTAGGAGAATGAAAACCAGGAGGTCAGATTACTTGGCCCATGGCTGAGGATTTACATAAATAGGCCTAACCTTTGACTTGAAAATAAAAGGTAAGTACAGAGCCCTGACAGAACAGCAGGTCATTGGTATTTACTCTGTAAAGTACTGCCTCTGATGCTATGACAAAAATGCCAGGAATTCCACTGATCACTGTGTGCTGATAGGGCTCAAAGGTATGCAGGCAGCTAACAGAAACCCAGCCTACCTGGCTGATCGAAACTGCATTACTCCCACGCATTTATAACCCTCAATCTGCGAGCGTGGGAAAGCGCGCAAGGCCTCAGCCTCATTCCTCGGGGGAAAAAAAGATGGAGAACGTTGCTGTCTTTACCCATTTCTTTTTTTTTTTTTTTTTTTCTGGTAATTTTGGCAACATATAATAAAATTGACAAAAACTCTCTGAGTGAGCATCTTAAGACATTTTTTTCACAGTGTGTGCTGTTCTTCAAGAGGCTCCAAAGCTGGTGCTGCCCATGCAGGCTGAGGTTGGTACCACATTCAGCATCGTGGGACTTTGTCAAAGATGAGCTGTGCTTCAAGTGTTGAACTGCTAACCAGCTGTAGGAAGCCAGTCCCTGGCTCAGTTTCTAACTGAGGAAACTCTAGACAGTAAACCTGCAGGAGAAATGCCATGCTGTGTGTTTGTGCTACATTTTGTCAAGCAATGGTTCTGTACCCACAGGTGAGAGAGGGAAAGGTGAGCGAAACAAATTATTTTTTCGTTTTTAGTTCTAGTGCAATAGCAAAGATGCTTTAAATTTTCTTCTTTTCTTCATGGATAGCAGAGAAAGGAGGACCCCTGTGAAAGTGAAAACAATAAGGGCAGAGTTTTTATGTTCATGTTTTATAGAGAGAGATTTGGTTTCCTGTTCCAGTTTGAGACACAAGCACACACCAAGTATCCTGCAGGCTGTTTCAAACTTGTTTCACTAATTAATCAAAAGTGATCCATTACAGAAAACCTGCAGGAATGTCAGAGATGGATGCTTCTGCTCTACTGTTTTTGACTGGCTTGTTGCAACAGAGGGGGAAGCTGTTAGTGCCTGCCTAGTAAATTATTGAAGGATGGTGTAAGAGAGCCTGCTGCCTTCCTCCTGAAGGGCCAGGCAGCCTGGGGCTAGCCAGCCACATGCTGCTTTCCCTGGCTGCTAGACCACTGTGGGGTTTTGGAGGGAGGTGGAGGAACACCCCACAGCTGGGTATTGATCAGAGAAGACAGGCTGGCCCCGTGCCCTGGGCACTGCCTGGCCAAGCCCCAGGAAGCTGGGCAGGCAGTGGTGAAGCAGAAGGAGACAGTGGCCAGCTGAGGATGGTCAAGCAGGGTGTCCTGGGGAGGGGATGGGTGTCAGTCCCCCTGTGCCTGGCAGGTTTCAGCACTGTGGGAAGGGAAGCACAGCCCAGCACCCCTGTCTGACTGGCATGGCCAGGGTACCACCGGGCACAACTTCCTTTCCTCTCTGGCCAACAGGCACGAACTCAAAGGGGAGTTAAAACCTTTTGGGGGGACATCCAGTCTGGAGGGTGTTCATGGAGACTACAGCCCCTTTGGTGTTAGTCCTGGTGCCTCCCCTTGCCTGGCTCAAGCACCTCCTGCACTGGAACCTGGTCTTCCTGGACAGAGCAGTAGCCAAATGCCCCCTCTTCTGAGTCAATTCTGTGATCCCCTCATGCTAAGAAGGCTGTGTTGGTTTGGTGTCCATGGGTAGGTGTGCTGTGCTGGCACTCTGGCACTGCTGCACTGGGCTCAGAGGCCAAGGGACAGAGGTGTTACCTATCCAATCCCTGTCCTGTACTCCATCTCTTGCATGCTGAGCTCTGTTCCCTGCCCTGCTCTCGTCATCTGCTTCTGTTTTGCAGGCAGGCTGTTAAGGACTGCACCCTTTGTGGAGTGCTATCCCTGCACAGTCCACTCACAGACTGCTCTTGTGTGCTCTCAGACTAGATTTTGGCCAGTGAGATAGATTTTGTGCAATGCTGAACTTTGTACCCTCACCTTGACCAGTGGAGCAGAAGACTCTGGCTGTACTCTTCTTCTGATTCTCTTCTTACTAAAATGCCCAGTATGTAAATCCTCTAACCCCGTTTGACCATCAAAAATGTGTTCTGGCTTCCTGTGAAATGCCTGAGGGCAGTATTGAATTCATCCTTATGTGATCTCTGATGGTAGGGGGCTTTTTATTAATGGTACTTGTGCCACTCCATTCTTGCAAAACCACAGGAGAATATTTTGTGTGACAGGACTTTCAAAACATTATGCTGCCATTTGCTTTCTTCACATAATTATTTGCTTTTTTAAGGATCATTGTTAAATGTGGCATTCACCCTGTCATTCCATAGTGGCTGCTCAGTTCATGCACATGGTAGCTTTTCCTTCAGCCTCTGTACCTAACTGAGCAATTCACCTCTCCAGCCCCTCTTTCAGCTTCTGTCTTGGAGGGAGAGCTAAACTTTCACTCCCTGCAAGAGCTGAATTGAATTCCCTCAGGGAGACTGTTGGGGCTGGACCCTGTTCCCAGAAAGTCATCTTCAGCCCCTTCAGTCCCCACCACTGTTGTTTTGTCCCCAGTCAGTAAGTGCCTCTCTCCCCAGATAAAAGCAAGAATTTCATAAAATTTTAACCCCAAGGAGACTTTTTCCTTGGGGAAAGTCCTTCCCCAGCAAGAAAATCACTCAACATATTATTTATTCCTCCACTCATCCACTTCCTGTGGTGCCTAATTAAGGTAAGGCTGGCCATGTAAAACCCAGATCAGCCCAGCTTGCCTTCTTTCACCTATAGATTTTCCCTCAGACCTCACAAGACCACAACCAAGAGCAGAGATTTGGGTACCTACATTCAGCTGGAGGTTAAGATTCCCTTTTTTTTGCTCAGGTTGGTTGTCTGCTCTTCTCCAGGCACAGTGCTCCATCAGAGGACTTCCTTGAGTGGTCCCATTCCCTGGGTAACTCGTCACATGTTCTCCACACGTTTGTAAACTCCTCCAGTGCCCTTGTGTAGCTCAGGCTCGTTAGGTTGCTTCCCACTGCACAGAAAAGCTATTTCATATATTCACTCATAGCTGGGAAGCATAAATTCAGAAGAAAAACATTACTCAAAGTCATAAGGATGGAAAGCTGCAGTTGTAAAATCTTGTGTGGAGAAGCCCATTTTCTCTGGTGAAGAGCTCTCAGGCACCATACCAAGCCTGTGTTTTGCTACAGGAGGCATCAGCTGAAACAGCAGCAGCCAAAAGGCATTGATTCGTTTCATTTATTTTTAACTTTCCCATTGAAATGCCTGAGGGGAAAAAAAAAAAAAAAAGAAAATCACTCCCTTGGAGAACCCTTCAGCTCTGGGAAAGATACCTGCTGCAATCTAGAAACAAGCTTGTTCAGGGAACAGCCAGGCCAAGCGCTGCCCAGGGGGCTGCACTTTGTTGTTTCCTGATGTATTTATTTTGACTGTGAGCACAGCCACTGCTTTCAAAGGCTGTTGCTGTGGGTTTGGGTTTTGGTTTTGGTTTTGTTTTTTGGCGTGGGGGGTTTTTTTTTGGTTGTTTGGGGTTTTTTTGCTTTTGGTGTTTTTTGTTTTGTTTTG
>VZTR01030504.1:404575-469916 GCA_013400775.1 Chaetops frenatus
TTTGTGGGGAGCTGAGCAGACTCCAGACATGGGGGTGGAACAGAGTGAGAGCAGGGAGAGCCCGAGCCTGGGCAGCCTGGGCCGTGTCAGCCGGCCCGGTCACAAGGGTGCCTGTCATGTGCTGCTGCTCCTCACACAAAGATCCCTTTCTTTCCGTGCCCGCTGGGTTCTCCATCAATGAGAGGACCTTGTCCTACAAACAGAAATCAAACGTCCGTAATTGCGGTGTCACTGATAAAACATGGCTTCTTTACCAATTTGTACCAGCACTTTGACCTCCTGCCTCATCGCAGCAGACTTCCAAGATGGGGGTTTTTTTTTGTCTCTGGCTCTTTTTAAGGCTGTGCTGGAAATACTGCAAAAAAGTGTATTTGGTGAGTATTTTTGGTCTATCTCAAGCAAAAAGTTAAGCTCGTGCACTTACAGTCAAAATTGCGCTGAATTATCTGGAGTGATTGCTAGCTCTAAAAAAAATAATAAAAGGATTTCAGGTTATGGTTTATTTTTGTTTAAATTTAGAACTGCTTTTGCATGAATAACTAGTATTATGTGTTTTCAAAAAAAAAAAAAAAAAAAAAAAGAGGNAAAAAAAAGAGAGAGAATAAAATTTCTGGTCCACACAGCTTCCATTCCTAAAAAGATGCGAAAAACTTCAGAAGGTTGAAAAGAAAGAAAAAAATAATCAGTGCTGAATAGCATGGGTGAGCAGCTGTCTTATTTTTTTCTTCTTTAAATTGAATTATTGCTATAACTGTTCTTTCTAAGTTAAGATCTCACTGGGGGAAGGAAGAAAGTTTCTAGGTTTCCCAGCAGGAAAGTCTTTAACAAGAAGTTAATGTAGGATAATGAAGGGGTCAGAAAAACCATAAGCACGAAGGGATTGTCCAGAAGGCTGTGCAGAGAGGAGTGCTGGCTGCAAATAAAGATACTGAATAGCAGGGGAAATGTGCAGTAACCCTTTTGGATTTTAACCAAGCTCTTCATGCCACAGCACATCACCCTGGGCACAGCAATCAGCAGCACCCATGGTCAGTGTCCCAAGTTGTCACAGGGGAGGAAAATTTCTTGTTTGTTCAAGTGTTCCTCTTTAAAGGGAAATACCTTACAAGTGACAGGGTTTAAAGTCTAGAAGATACATAGGAAGACAATGCTGTTTAACCACAAATCTGAACAGCAAAGGGAGAGAAGCAAGTATTTTTGGGATTCTGGGATTATGCTTGAAGTTTCTAACATTTAACTCCTACAATGGGGAAATAGAACAAATTATGTAGGCTAGCAAACCACTTAGATTTGCTGTTGTTTTTCAGTCAATAGGTCACTTCCCTGGGTTAGGGGTTGTGCTCTACCAAGCAGTAGGATTTTCTAGCTGGTCCTGTATTGATGAGAAAATAACTCTCAGATTCTGTGGTGCCATAGGTCATCAATAAGATAGGAAATTATTATGTTCTTCAATACTGCAAAATTTCTGCCTTTAATATTCTTATAATATTATATTATTTTTCAAATATACTAGTTTTTCAAATATTTTTAAAACCCATCTCAGCCAATTTTTTTTTGCAGAGGATTTTATGGGCATTATCTCCTGTATTCCATTTGAAATGCCGTGTACTAACTGTGCTGATAGTTTATTCAGATTTAGTAACTAGAGTGGGATTTTGCCAGTTAGGTCCCTTTCGGATCAGTCTTGGACACTCAGAAGTGTTATGGCCATGGAGACTATTTCATCATCCAGATATAGGTACCTCTCTGGTCTGTATAACTGTGTTTGCACTGATATTCCTAACAGTGAAACAACTTGACAGCTTTAAATGCTGCATACAATGGATGAGAGACAGCATGAGTGGCACTGAGTTCCATGAACAAATCCGTGTTGCTGAACATTATTAGCAACAGAAAAAATGCTATCTCATATACCAATTGCAGGAGATTTTATTGTTCCCTGATAGATTAAGAAGATTCCACGTTCCTTATTTCAGAAAGAAGTGGTTTTTATCTGTGAAATGTCCTCACTTTTTAAAAAGCAGATGTCACAGGCTAAAATACTTAAACCCTGAGGAAAATGACAACTCTCCCTTTTCCTTTTGCCCTCAGCAAAAATGAAGTCTTGGCTAGTTACTGGCATTTTTTTTTAGGAATTATGCCTGCTCAGTTATTTATTTTTATATTGCTGCAACTTTTTTCCTGATTCCTGCAGAAACGAGGCTTATGCAACCCTGCTGCATGCGCTTTTGTCTTCGTCACTTCCACACCCCTGAAAGCTTTGGAACTTATTGACAAACTTCACCTCATTGATCTCTCAAAGAAAATCAAGTTCCTATAAGCTTTGTGAAAATAAGCTGCTCACAGAGAGGTGGGCTGCAGTGTGAGCAGGCACCGTTTCAGACAGAGGAAAACCCAGACGGAGGAAAACTGTTTATTTATAAACATCTGTCCATGGGGAACATTTAAGGGAAAGCTGCTTCCTTCTTTGAACTGAAGTCAATTGAGTTTGAGGCTCTGGTCTTCCAGCAGCCAGGCTTCAATGTACTGATCTCCACAGCATGTGGGGATACTGATTTGTAGTAATGATTCACCACCTTAACTGCATTCAAGGCAAATTATTTTAAAAACCACTTAATTTTCCATTTCCTCTCCTTTTTTTTTTTTCCTTTTTTGTAAAGAACCAAAAGCTGCCCAAAAGCCTGTCTCTTAATACTAAGACTTTATGCCCATCACCTTAGATGTCAACACTTGACCTTTCACACTGTCACTTTTCTCTGTGGATTCTCTGAGGTTAAAGTTACAGAATTGCTGAAACAGGTAACAGAGTGCAGAAGGCTGAAAAGTGACTGGGACAAACCTCCAGGGACCAAGTTAATCTGTTGGAGCATTTCCTGTGTGTACTTTGAAACCTCTCAATTTAACCTGATCAAAGCGTGAGCCGACATGTTTCAGCTCCCTACTGAACAAACAAATTTGCTGCTTATCGTTGTTGCCACCTCAGCCTTTAATTTACTTTACTTAGTAAGCCAGTACATGTTCAATGAACAACTTGGTTGCTACAAATGCTGGGTGCTGCTCTCCAGAAAAGGCTGCATTTTCCCTGGTATTATTTAGCTCAGCTCATCACTGTTTCTCCCGACAATCTCTATGTAAAAGGAAGCTTAAGCCATACACAGCCAGTGTGGTCAACAGTGGCTTCTTAGGGACCACTAGATCCATAAACATCCATTGGATTGTATTCCAATATCTTGGGATTCTACCTCTCTTTTTCATTAATTCCCACAGGACATACATGGACTGGGAAAATGAATGGTGGTGCTTTCAAAATGCGTTGGTTAACTCACATTAACAACTTCCAAAGCACATATGGATTAACAGATAATTTTAAACATCACTTTTGATTGGTCAAAAGCAACAACTAATACTTCTTTTAATGTTCTGGTAGTTGAGATTTTTTTCCCAGAAAAATATCTTTACTCAAGTTAATAATAACAGAAGTAAAGTCTGGTGTCAGGTGTTGCATGAAGGGAGCATGGCCAGACAGCCTGGTTTCTATACAATAATGAGCTAAAGTGGATGTTTTCTGTTTTTAAACAAATACAACATGGCAAGTGTTTTTAAACCAAGTGTGAAATATTGTTATCGTTTTCCACTTACTTAAATCCTCTGGCCCATATTTTCCAGCACATGTGCCTTGCCTTGTTCACAGGGAAATTGAGTCCAATGATTTGATTTCTGTTCTTCAGTGCTTCTCCCTGGCTGCAGAACCCCTAAACTAGGAAATTACTCCTGTCCCTCCAGAGGTAGGTTTCTGAGTCCATCATGCAAATATTGAAATATCCTGGGTTAGAGAAAAGAATCAGTGGATAATCCAACCTCTCAAACCAACCTTCCTCCCAGAGCAATGCTATAAGGGAACTTAACTTGATACAGGTAGGTACAGATAGAACCTACTCTTCATCCAAACCATGGCTGCCCTTGGCAGTTTCTTTCCTCCTTTCAAGTGAAAATGACTTCTTCAAGCATTCTGCCAGCTCAGATATTAACCGTAATCAGTTTTTATTCTGCTTCTGTGTCATCACTCATTGAAAATGCAAAATGTAAGTAATGATGGAGAAATTCTAAAAAAGTGCAGTGCAGTGCCACGTCTCCTCCTGGAATTAATGGGACACATGGGATGCTCCCCTGAGCAATTCCCTGAGTGTCATTCAGAGACTTGTGAGCATCTCTGTAGGAAATGACAGGGCAGGCAGCCACCTATGGCAGTGTCTGCTGACACAGATCAGCCTCCACATGCAATTCAATAACAAATGTACCATCTTTTCCCATAAGAACCACAAACTTGTTGAGTTTAGGGGTTTGTGAATCTTGCAGGTCATTTTTGGTTTTGCTGGCATGTAAGACTCTTTCAAATCCACAAGATCCCTTTGCAATGTGGACTTGCACTGATCACTTTCTTCCTCCATGTTATTAATTTAAACAAGTTAAGCAACTTATTTCTCTACATAAATGAAAACTGTGTCAGACATAGAAGCTCCTTGCCCAAAAACGAGTTATCACAAATAAATGACCTGCATTCTTGGGTTAGCTTTAATGAATTAGCTGTAATTATTGCAAGATAATGCAAGATTTACCATTTTACCAACCTGTTTTCAAATTTGTCTAAGGAAACATAAGTGTAACTAGTTGCCAATTTCAAGAATAAATTTAGGCAGCAGAGTTGCCTGGGAAATGTTTCCATGCTGTTCTGGGATGAAGTAGATCCCTAAAAGTATTCTCCAAATAGGGAAAAAAGCAAGTTAGTTCAGGAGTAGGTGGTAGCCTTGTGCTTGTTTTTCACCCTGGGGTTATTGGAGAAACAGATTTGAACCCTTCATTGACTTGATCTGGGTTTCTCATGCCAGGAGGGATTCCCCTGACATCACTCCATCAGCTGCTCTGTGAGGGGTCTCCTTAAATACCTCTGGCCATACCTTGAATACCTCAAGCTGCTGGTGCTGCTCTGAGAGATGCTGTCTGTGTGGCCTTGAGCGCTGCTCTAGCATGAGGGACACTCGGATGCTTGCTCCTGACCCAAGTATTTTTTATTTATAAAAAATGGAGATTTCTCCAGTGAGTGGAGAAATAAGCCTTTTCCTTTCTATCAAACAACACTGGTGAGGAGAACACCCAGTCCTGAAATTGAAATTCCCACATCAGCTCCTGTAGCCTTGACAAATACTGGCTCTTAGAGTGACACATGCTGGGTTTTGTACCAAAAGCTTCTCTTTAACACCTACATTTCCATAAGATTCCCTATTTTTTTAACAAGTCCACATTTTGTAACAAAAGGTATTTTATAGGAATTTCCATAGCACCTCTAGAGAACAGAAGGTCAAAAGACTGGTTCTTTGGGCTGTTCTGTGGACCCTCTCACTCAGTCCTCCATAAAACTTCAATCCTGGAACTCCCCTTCTCATCCCTGCTTCTCTTGGCACAACTAATCATGGAAAAGCACAGCTGATGCTGGCTGGAGCATGCTGCTAATGGCTGCAAATGCCCTTGCAGGTATTTCTGTCTGTGCTGAAACAACCAAACAAATCAGGGGCCTTAACTGAGCAGGGCTGCAGGGATGGCAGCAGCCCAGAGGTGAGGTGTCCCATGTGTGGAGCCCTTACACAGATTGTAATGGTTTCTAAAAGCAGAATGGAAACAAAATATTTAAAATCCCTCCCCCAAAGGAGCACCATCAGCTGCTCAGCTGTACTGGAGGCCCTGTCTCAATGGAAGTCTGGTTGGGAAGTAAATTCTGCACAGCCCTGGTTACTAAAGGAACAGGAGCTGGGATCTGGGAGCCTTGCATGCTCCTTGGTCCCCTTCTTCTGGATGAATATTAGTTATTCTTTTCAAGACAGTTTTGTGGGTGGGTAGAGACAAGGGGGAAAATAGACAGGAGAAAAAAAAATCTCTATTTCTGTGACAAGGCCACCTGCTTGTGTCTTCTCAGGGTGATGGCCTCATTGTGTGTACTGCTTCTCTTTTCCTCTCAGACAGAGAGTGTTTCACACATCTGCAATTTTCCAACCATGAGTTACGTTAAATTTAGACACCAGTTTTAGCCTTCAAAAATTAATCTTTGCAAAGCATCTATGTCAGGAAAACTGCTGTCCATTAGTAGGAAATTATTCAGAAAAAGGAAGACAATTTGCTTATTTATGTAAGAAACTGCTGTACAACTAAATACACATATAGGTCAGTAAAATAAGTTCTTTGATCTATTGCTACAAGAAATCAGTGTAAATATGTTTCCTGATAAGAGTTGCTACGGCATAATTGCATTTTACAAACTGTGTAGTGTGCTATTGCTCAGGAAATGTGTTCATTGATATATGTCTCCACTCAGCCTCTCAGCTGAAAGGTTTGCTTTTTCTCATATTTATAGTTCTTGCACATTTTTAAATAAGGTGATTAAGCTCATGAAGGCATGGAAGAGAGTATAAATAGGGAAAATTGATTCTAGAGCATACACAACCACTATTGAAATAGACACCAGTTGATTGTTTTCAAACAAATGTAGGTTAGTGGCATTTGAGATTAAACTGCAAGGCAAATATGAAGAGGGATAAATTTATACTGTCAACTCTGACTATTCTGGGCTTCATCCTTTTGCTAGAACAGGTGAGAATATGACTCCATCCCAGCTGTATAAAGGCTTGTTCTTCTTGGAGTTTTGTGCTGTTTTAAGAGGAACAGTGTTCACTGTAGAGATTGAGCCCCTGCAGACCTTGGACAAGCTGCTGACTGAATGCTGGTGGTATTGAATTCTCACCAGTTCCTCACTTCAGGGCAGATTTGTCCTGGGCTTTAGTGGGATTGCTGATATGGGAAGATGGAAATGATAATAGTTCTGTTAGAACTCCAGCTGTGATTCCCTATTTACTAGGGATGCTGCCATAAAAATTAAGGGAATCCAGGTAACTCCTTTCAAGGTTTGTGAACCTACCTGAGCAGTGCCTGCTGGATAGAAATTGTTCAGCCAGGCAGGACTGAGCTTATTAAACATTGTCTCAGCATGAAAATATGTATATGAGTGTACAGGTTTAAGCAAAACCATCTCATCACATTTAATATGGGGGATATGAAAAGACCATTGTCTAGTTAAAAACAAGAGTATCAAGGAAGTGGTTGCAGGAGTATTTCTTTGTTTTGGAGAACACATGGTTGAGCTAGCAGAAGCAGAACACTGCAGCAGGATGGGAAGAGCAGGAGTGCATCTCTGCACTCTGGTTACAGAGGCTGGTTTTTGACTACTTGTAGGCTGCTATAAAGTTCCACTTTGCCCAGGCATGGTATTCATGGCAGGGTAAACAATCCCCTTCAGGCTCGAGTGGGATGTCCACCGTCCTCATGGTCTGTAGTGGGCAGCAGAGGAAAAAACAGTGGGTCTTTCCTGAGAGAGAGAGGATGTGGTTCTGGATTCATGGCCAGAGTGGGAGGCAATTCCCACATCCTGCCCCATCACTGGGTTCTGGAGCCAAGTGTGCTGCTCTGCACATCGTGTGCTTGTCATAGAAAAACAATTTCTACAGCTGGCTTCTCTGCAACAGCATCAGGGCAAGGCCTTCCTGGGACAGCCTGAGTGAAGCTCTTGCTTTTTCTCACAGGAGGTGCAATATGCAGTCACATGAGGACAGCCTGAAATCAAAATGAAACTGAAATCTGATTTGTCTTTGGTTGTTTTGGAGGAGTAATGGGAGCCATCAGCATCATCTGGGATTTAAGTGAGCCTTGTGATGTTCCATGACTTTACTGCTCCTGACCTCTCTCCTCAAGGTATCTCCCTTAGATTGTTTGGGAGCCAGTACCTTTGTGTGAGTTTGAAATGGGGACAGTAATTGTTGCTTTTCTTCTTAATTCACTTTGAGGTCTGCTGGTGGGAAGCACATGGTTGGCAGTATAAGTTCCTGATGGCAGTTCAGACTATGATCAGGTTCTGCAAAGCTAGAAATGGTTGTTGCTGATGTTGTCCTGGTGTGGCTGTAACTCCCAGGATATGCAGAAAAAACCATCTCCTTATAGTTATATAGGATTGTCATTGCCATTGTTGCTAGACATTTAGCTTTATCATTTTCTTTCTTCATATTTTTTTTAACCTTTTTAAATGTATTGGAATATTGAATAAGATGGGGGAAATAAACCTATAAAAGAATGAATTAAGAATATATTTTAAGCAGATACCAGGAAAGGACAACATTGATGTTCCACATAGAGTCTCAATTTGGCTGCTTGGGGACAGTACAGTCTCTAATTACATGAACAAATATCATTTTTTAAGTCATATGATATAAAAATATGGACTATTTAAAACCTTAGACAAACATGGAAGTCCCACCAGTTATGCTACACTTACTCTGCTTTACTGCCCTTGTGGGCATGATGCTCATTTTCTAAAAGAGTTAATTGACAGTACAAGGGGTCTGCAAGAGAATTCAGATGTTCCTGACTCCAGTGTTTCCTGAACAGGGACAGATGTATTAAAATTTTGAAAGGCTTTCCTCACTCAACCCATGAAGAATGCTAGCAGGGGCCATAGCTGGAGAGCAGAGGCCCTTGGCTGGGAGGAGGTTGTCCCATCACTATTAAAAGAGCAGGGCTTATCTTTTTCAGATTTCTGAAGAGAAATCTGAAGAGAAGTCTGGAGGGATTTCAGAAGAGAAATATGTAAAAGAGGAGTAGTCTGACCCAGACAGAAAATTATTTTGTTGGTCTGTGTGAGGACATCCAACCTGAGTCATCCTACTTAGGGATGAGAAATTTAAAGTAAGGCTGTGGATACTGAAAGATAAGGCTATTGATAAGCATGAAAAGAAATTAGGTATCTCCTTAAACATGCATCAGACTTTTCCTCAACCTCTTCCCCAGCAGTATTACATGGAGAAATTCTTCCTTCCGTACAAGCATTTTTCTAATGGTTAAAGACATTAATGAAGTCTGAGATAGACCTTTAAGTCTTGTTTCTTGAGTGCTCCCCACAGACTGCATGAACTTTATCACACAGTTTTACATCCCTGAAGCTCACCTTATTTCTCTGTAAGCCAGCCTTCTGCTTTCAGTGCTGGATACCTCACACAGCCTTGTGAGAACAGACTTTATGTAAAGCCAGCAAAGATTTACTGCTGTAAAAAAAGATGTGGTGTAATCATAACATCTCAGAGTTATTATCTTTTGCCATTAAAAGAATTGTACTTTTGCATGTGAGAAAGGGAAGAAGGAAAGAAGCTCATTAGCAGCTTCCTTCCTCAAGCTCTGAGCTTCCAGGGGCTCCTCTCTGAGAAGTGTGAGCACAGCTGCAGTCCCACAGCAGCCTCAGCTGATGGAACAGCTGCCTCTGTGGAGCAGAGCCATCATCTGCCCCCTTCCACAGCCCCACTCCACCCCCTGCACTGGCCTGGACCTTCTCTGTTCATTTGTAGAGCCATTTTGAGGTGTTAATGTGGAAGAAAGCTACCTGTGACCTTTGGTTTGTGGAGGTAAGGAAGGCTCTGAAGTGTGGCAGGACAGCCCAGGTGCCCTGAGGTGCTGCAGGAGAGGGGCAGGGCTGTGGGGCAGGACAGCAGAAGTGGCTGTGGTGGCCAGAAGACACCATGACTGAGGCTGCCAAGGAGGCACAGCCTTTCCCTTCAAGGCAGAGCTGCCTGGTGTGGTGGAAGCTGCTGCTGAGACTGCCTGGCTTCCATGGAGCCCCACAACACCAATGTTGCCCTGACTGCTGGGGAAGTGCAAGAATGAGGAGGAGTAGGGAGATGAGTGAGAATACTGTAAGATGGGAGTACAATCAAAAATTACTTCAAGAGAGAGAAATCAGAGTCTGGGAGTACCATGGAGAAAATGCTATTTCATTGCTCTGCACATTTGACCAGACTGGGATTATTAGAAGTTTATCTGATAGTGTGGATAGACCATTTTCCCATAGTAGAAAGTACTTGATTTTCTCACCTCTTAAACTCTGCACATCAAAAAAAAAAGGTCCCTGAGCCACTAAACTGTGACTGCAACATCTGTCTTGAGGCAGCAGGTTGAGGCAAGGTGGGAACAAGATTCTTACCACAGTTTATATGTCTTCTTCTGCCCTGACACACCTACCCCTGACCACTGTCAAAGGTCAGGTGCTGGTTTTGATGGGCCTTTGGTCCACCCAGTGTGATGGCCTTTGGTCTGAACAGTGCATGACCCAAGTCTGGCAACACATCAAGCAGGGTGAAAATGGATTGGAGCTCTTAATGCTGCCTTCAGTTTTCACAGGACAGCTGCCCAGGCAGGTTTGGACCTATTTCCATCGAGCATTAAAAGCTGGTTTCATAACATGTATTTTTCTGTCAAACTTTGTGAATAAAACAGTGCAGGAAGATGTCGTGACTAACACGAAGCTTTTTATTCAGGCAGCAGATGAAGTGGGTTAGTTTTAGAAAGGAGTAGGAGTCAGAAGAACATTCAGCTTAAGCAGACAGACCAACCCTGGTTAAACTGAAGGGAAAAGCACTGACACTGGGCCCTGCATATCTGATGTGAAAGACTAGGAATACAATACTGGATTTATTGTTCAGGTTATACATTATCCCAGAAAACTGTGGTTTTATAGTGGTGACATCTGACCGCTTGCTATCAGGAGATAACTTGAAAGTGCTGCACGATAGGAAAGCTGTTCTTTTCTTGTTGCAGTTATTTTTATTGACAAGCTTTCAGACACCATGAAAGAGCCCAGCAGTACTCACCAGCAAAATACTGTTCACAACCAGCCAGAGGAAGATTGAAGGCATGAACAATGAAGCAAATGAATACCCTGCTGCCTCTTTGCACACATGCCTGTTCAGCCTTCAAAAATAAGTAAATAAAATTCACAGATGTTTGGATTCAGAGCTAAGATGATTCCTCAGTGCAGGAATGTCTCCCATTTTTTGGCTGCAATGTGCTGCCTCTTGCAGGAGATGTGCTTCTTTCTGAAGGTTGCAGCAGAGCCCCCTCACACTCACATCAGACCCCTCCTTTCCCACTCAGAGGAGCTGAGAATTTCTTTGTTGCAGAAACATTCACTGATTGCTCAGGGGCGAAAATACACTGAGAAGGAATGCAGTGCTGTATTTATAGGATCGTTGTTCCTTTTCCCACTGTAGAGTGCTTTCACTTCTGGTGGTTGATTGTTAGGAAGAGCAGTGCTGGGATCACAGGCAAAGGCTTTCTGGTGTCTCAGTCTTCTTGCTCTCATTTCTGCTGTTCCCCATGCAGAGCTTGGTTGCAAAGGGAAGCTCTGCAGCAGCTGGGGTGGTGTCCTGGGCTCAGGATGGCACAAACCAGGGGCTCTGAGAGGTACAAGGGCTCAGCAGGCAGGTCCCAGGCAGGGGATGAGCCAAGGGACCTGTGACAGGCGCAGTGCCTGGACCTGTAGCTCCAGCTCCAAAGTTTCGGTGCTCCCAGGAGTGCCACAGCTGAGACGTGGTGGATGGGCAGGTGGAGTGAGCTCAGCCAGGTGTTATCACAGACACCAGCTATGCCAGAACACCCAGTGTCTGAGTCTATGGGCAAAAAGATGCCCTCCACAGATATTTCCTCTCCATGTTCACCTGCAGGAAAGAAGGGAGCCTAATCTGTGTCCAGTGGGGCTCCACATCAGATGAGCAGCTCTGGAGCCAGGACTTGTCCTGGAAAGCAAAGGAAGAGCAAGTTGGATGCCCAAATCTTCATATTGCTTGCAGCATGTATCTTACCCAACCCTTTATTTTTAGGGATCTCAGTTAGAACAAGAGGAATAGCAAAGCTTTTAGTTAGATCAGTTTCTCTAATGACTCACCAAGTGCTACAAAGTCAAAACAGGTTGCTTGTGCTTGAAAGGTATAAAACATGTCATTTTTATGGTTACTGTACAAAACACTGCATATATGCATGCAAGGGAACATTTTAAAATCTCATAGAGCTTTTCTCTTGTTCAGCTGGAGGCTCCTTTCTCCTGTTCTTTTATTCGTGTGTCATGATTTGTATTAAATGTTATTGCTTTAGCAATTAAGCAAATTTCCTCACTGCACTCTGCCAGTCAGAGCTCCTCCTTTATACTCCCAAAAGAAAGGAGGAATTAAGTTGATGCACCAGTGTCCCAAAACAGTTCCCTTTCCAGTCCACCAGAGTCTTTCCATTGGTGTTAGAAGAGGCAGCAAGTTCTGTGAGCACTGGGGAATGAGTAATACCTGCATCTGACCTCCAACAGAGACCTGCAAGTCCATCAAATGTCTGTTACATAATGCTATTTTCAACAACATTAATACACCTACATTTCTTTAATGTCTTTTATTCCAAATGAAATTTCACCACCATCGTGGAAAAATGTGCCTTTACTTTTGTAATTACACAAGATTTGACAAGAAAAATATCCCTTTCAGCAAAGTCTGACAGAAAAACAAAATTCCAAGGAAATAGAATATCTTGTAATGCAATTAGAGATTTTTGCAAAAAACTTTTGAGGGAGATATTCTAATTTCTTCAGAACAAGGCAGCCATTTCAGTATTTTCCATTAGTTTCTTAATATCTCCCCCCTTTTAAATTTTTTTTCAATTTTATTTTATGGAACAGGAAGCATCCAGAATTACCCAAGCCCCTAGAGGATATAAAGGAATATAAACAGTAGCATGTGATATTTTCTTGGGTGGAGAATAATTCTTGTACATTACATCCCTTTTGTAAATTAGGCAATGCCTCTGCTATAGCACCTGGGTGGGTCCTCAGGTGGCTGATCCACACCAAACTCCCACTTCCACAGCATCACCTCCACCCAGGCCCCCACAGCTGGTGTGAAGCTGACCTGGCTGTGAGCTGCAGACAAAGGATGCTCAAGACATCCCTGTATTGTTTCTAGAGCTGCCTGGAATGGACTCTGAAAGGAGTTTATCTGGTGAATTAAAGCAGCAATGGATACAAGAAGCAGCTCACATCCCTGACATCCTTGGTTTCTTTGCACAAAGGTAAGTTACAAAATCCCTCTTAGCACTCTGCAGGTGAAATGCTCTTTTTCCTCCTCTTCCTTCATGCTGGGGAACTGTGCCAACTGCTTACTCAGGAAATTTCTCCTTCTTACCATGCTGGTTACAGGATGAGGATTTCTTGGTGAAGACTAGCTTGAGGATTGGGATGAAGTCAAAATTGAACCACAGTCTTCCCTTGCAACACTGGCTTCACAAGAGAATTTCCCCTCCCTGGGCCATGGGGAGGTGTTATAAAAACAGGTGGAGGTGCATCACTCCCATATGGAATTGTGGAGAAAGCCAGATTCTGTGGGCTTTTTTTTCTATATTGTTACTCTGTGACTTGCACAAGCTGTTAGAAAAATTGAGAGTTAAATGTGATGGCTTTTGGGAGTGCCTTCCCAGCTAGGTGCAGGTATTTCCTGCCCTACAGCTCAAAAATGGTAATTCATGGAACAGGATGCACATTTCTCTCTGCTCATTAAAAAATCAATGCTAACAGACACAACCTCCAGAGTGGCTGTTCTGTGCCTGGCCATGGCTCTGGCCTTCCCCCAAGCAAGAGGGCTTGATGCTGGTGAGTACCAGGACACATCTTCAGGGCCCAGACACAAATTATAGGGGTGGAAGGAATGGCTTTTTGACCCTCCAGTCCCTAATCCTGTTCACATCCTCATGTGGTCAGAGAAACCTTCGACTAAAGCAGTCTTCAAGTTGTAGGAGAAATGTGTTGATCCACATCTCATGCAATGCCACAGACTGGGGACAACCCCAGCAGGGAGGACTTTAGGGTGATGGAAAGAGGGACTTGTTGCCCATAGATGGCTGATCTGAACCCCAAACTTCTCAGGATTGGCCCAGTAACTGCTCTGGGCTGTTGCAAAGGTGGCTTGCATGTCCTCCTACAGGACTACTGAGCTGCTCTTCTTCTCCAAGACTTTTAAATTTGGGGTTCCCCATAGCCAGACCTTTCTCAAGCTGCTTAGCTTTTTTTTCCTAGTACACCCACATAATTACTCCAGCACAAAGAGTGGGCTTGTGAAGCAGCAGCATTTTAAAAAACCACAAACTCTGATCTCAAGGCAATCTTTCCCTCCCACTTCCTCCCCCTTCAAGCAGGGGTGTCAGCCGTGCTGTTTCTTTCAAACTTTCTCTGAGTCATCTCATCAGGCAGCTTGTAAATACTTGAATGCATCCATCACTGTCAAGTCAAAGTAAGTAAGTAGCAGCACATGCTGTGCAATGGACTTTCCCTTGCTCACATTTCTCTCATTTTCAGGGTTGCAGAGAATTTAGGGGTGACCCTATCTCCCTGTACCATCAGCATACATACAGAGATGTCATCAAAGATATGTTGTCTCATCATGGGAACAGGCCACCAGAAAAAAGGTGAGCTGCTTAAATTCAAGAAGGCTTCAACTCTTCTGAAACTCCCACTACTGTATTATCCAGAGTGAAATGCCTTCGTGTGAGATGCTCCATTCATTTCATTCTAAACCCAAGAAATTAGAGACTCTGAGGAGCTGCATTACCAGCATGCCTTTGAGAATTTGAGAATGTGTCATTGCCAACCATTTTGGACCAGCTGGTCACTGCATTATGAACTGTTGCTAGAAAAATATTATGTTTTCATATTACAAGGGTGTAATTTGCTGTGTCATCGTTGCTTACTAAAATCTTAAAGGCAGAATGTGATTCAGAGGGTGCATGGAACACAAACCACCTCCTCAGAAGGCAAAAATCTCTGCTGAAGAGCAGCAATGCTCCCAAGTATGACTGATAAACATGTGAGTCTTGTGGTGAGCTAAATGGCAAAATATGGACCCTGCACTGAGGCTTTGCTCAGCACCCGGTGCATAATTCCCTGATTTGTCTGCTAACAGGCTGGTTTATGGTAATGAAATCGTGGCAGTGGGAAGAAAGGAGAAGTCTTGCAAAATGTCTGAGTTGTTCCCTCCAGATGGCTTGGAAGGAAGGTCTGGTGTCATCGTGGTATTTGCCTAATAACTCTGAAATGATCACTTGAGGTGGATGAGTGTACTCTCACATAAGTATATGTGTGGAAATTTGCTCCTCCCCAAGCCTTCCACCCAGACAGGTTGGTTATGTGTGAAAATTACATCGTGAGCCAGAAACTCAAGCTTAGTGCTACCTTATGGAGTAGACTGGGGGAAAACTGGCTGAGTGAGAGGATAGTTATACTGCAAAATGGGAGGGAAGATGTCCTCAACACTCTTCCTCCTCTGTGCTCCAGCCCACAGAGAGAGCTGGGCACAAGTGATGCTGTGAGAGGCATCTCACTCTTACCTGCTGTGCTTTTAAAACATAAGGCATTGAGATCTCTCTCTAAATTCAGTGGCCTATCAGAGTAAGATACAGGTCAAGGTGAGTATGGATGGTAGTACTGACCCACAAGCAATTTTTTCCTGCCATGGCCAAGGGACATTTCAAGGGTTGCCCTTCCCTCTTTTTTTCTCAGGGAGTGCAAGTTGAAAATCAGGATAATTGCACAGCAAAAATGCTTTCCATCTCACTCCTTTATTTACTTTTTTTTCATGATTTCCTTCCACTCCCAGGTGAAGGAATGTAAGCTGTTTGAAGAGCTGATCTGCTCGGGTGGGGCATTAACTTAATTTGAAGCATTGCTGAATATTTAGTCATGCTCTGTAGGAGTATTAGAATCAGAAAATTCTTGGATTCCTAACAAACTCTGCACGTGTACACGATCTCCAGAAAGAGAACAAGTGTTTAAAAACAAGGCTCTGTACACAATTCTGAAGTAATTTAAATATAAGTTATATATATATATATATATGTGTATATGTAATTTAAGTTTAAAACATCTTGCAGTACTACATTACTGACAGCTGAAAGTCAGACACCAACTGTGATGGCATAGATCTGTAAAGTGCTTTAGGGAAAAATTACTAACTGCTATAAATCTGATTTTAAAATAAAGATAGCATGAAGAGAAGTTTGAGTTAATTTAAATAGGAACATGGCATTTAGAAACAGAAATCTCTTCCCAGTGGTCAAAGTGGTCGACCAACAGTGGTTTGTGAAGGTAGCTCTCTTGTTTTTAAATCCATTAGCGTGTGCTGTGGTATATGGCACCTTGCTTTTGTGACTTGCATCTTCAAATTAGGACACTTACCAAATCTACTAATGGCTATAGCTGGATCCTAACCAAGTTTCTTTTCTTTCATAGATTTTGTATATTCAAAAAAAAATTCCCATTTTGGACAAGATGAACATGAGTGCTTAAGTGAGTATTTAATCCAGGGCTTACAGAAATGTTTGCAGTATGGAATCACTTCGTCTCCCATTTTCTCAGAGGAATAGATGTACTCCTTATTTTTAGAAAAGCATAAGTACCTGATAAGGTGATGGCTGTTTAAACAGGCCTGTTTCTGATCCTGCAGACTCAGACTAGAGTTGGAAGCCACACAATGCACACTGGAGTCGTGTGCAACCAGAACTGGACCCAGTGTTTTCAAACCAGGCCCACTTATAGCTCACAAACACTGGATCAAACACTTCTGGATCTTTCAGTATCAGACATCAGAGGAAGGTAAAAATTGTTCATAAAGTACAAATACTTTATAGTGAATACACCTTCACTGTGTGAAAAATGATCTCAAAGCTGATGGTGGATAACAAATCTGAACCTGGCTGATTTATCCAGCTTCCATGGATAGTTTTCGAGCTGCAGCTCCAGAGCCATAGTCAATATGTAGTCATCCAACTAGACCCTGAAGAGGCACAATGAAGTAATAATTAGCTGCCTAAGCTCTGTCAGACGCACTTGCCCCTATGTGCCCACGCAACCGCTCCTCTGAAAGCCGAGACACAAACCTGGGAGTGACTCCATGCCTTAATGTTGTGTTCACAATCACAAAGTGAGGCAGAGGCAGCTGCTGTGTCAAAAAACTCCCCCCGACTTCCATCGTCCAAGGCGAGTTGGCTCTCAGGGGCTCATGGTCATCACCCAGCCCCTCATCCCTGCCGGTGTTTGAGAGCAGCTCCTGCACAAAGCCAGGCGAGCACCGCTCCCGCTCGCACGCCACCTTCACTCCAGCACCGGGGTGCATCTCATGCCCTGACTTATCTTGGGACGTGCTGCCCATGAATAATTCAGGACATCTCCAGACAAGTTTACTGTTTCAGTCCGAGTGAATAAGCAGCAGTAACAAATTCGATGCAGAAGTGTAGCAACGGACTGCACCGCTAGTGCAGAGCAAGGAAGGTTTCCATGGACACACTTGTGCTCTCTTAGGAGGCTTTGGGAGAGAAATGCGGCGTGAGTGGGGCAGGTTAAGGACGTAGGAGAAGATGGACTGTTCCAGAGAGCAGCACAAGCCGTGTTTGCCTGGCCAGTGGGGCAGGAGTGTGTGAGGAGTGTTGGAGGCAGCTGGCAGGATGAGGGCTGGGCAACCGTGCCCATCCCTGCAGTCCGGGGCTGCTCCCCGTTTTGCCAGCGTGCTGTGCCAATTAATCACCACTGGTGTGACAATGGGCTGCACTCCTGGCACTGCAGCTGTGCCAGATGCTCTGAGCTCGGGTGCCAAGTCACACCGTGCAGGACATGGTCACACGCAGACAGACCTGTCTGCATGAGTCCTTCGGGAGCGTAGACACTTTGTTATAATATTGCATTGTTTTTGGGTACATAGCTTCCTGATTTTAACATTTTAGCCAGAAATTGTACCAACCAGCTCAGAGGCTTATGTTAGAAACAGGCAGAATTCTTGTGACAATGTGTTTGGCAAGGACAACACTCAGCAGATTTCAAGGACATTTTGACAGGAAACTTCAAGATACATTGTTAGTGGCATAATGAGAAAGAATATCCTCCCATTAACATGTATCTAGATTTTCTCCTTGATTGTTTGGTTAATGATCCCAGCCTTGTTAGCTGCTACCAGGGAAGATGCAGCAGCTAGAGCTCTGGTGTGAAGAAGATGAAGAATCAAGGGTTTTTAAATTAGAAAAGTTCAAAGCTAGAAATGGGTAATAAAGAAATGAAAAGAAAAATCTTTGTGATCATCATCCAAACTCTAGGGGGAAATAAAGAAATCTGCTATGGATAGGAGGTACACTCCATTCAGCCCTTCAGGTCAAAGGGTTTTCTGAAGTTTCTTTCTTTGAAGAGAGAAAGTAAAATGAGCATGGGTTTAGGAATAAGAGGGAAAGCCCTAGGTGTGGAATACAAATGGGAAGAGTTAGAAGTGTTGTGGGATTTGGGTCCCTGCTGGCCTTAATCCGTGTGGAGGAGAATGCAGTTCTTTGGGGAGAATGAACTTACCCTGCCAAAACTTGTCACAGCTGAATTACTTGACTATTCCTGTTATGCTTGTCCCTTGCAGTATTTGAGTAGCTGAAAGCTGGCCAAGCTTTATCGGTGAATTTGGGAATTGGTTGGGGTTTGGGGTTTGGACTTGTAAATGTGTTTATTCTCATGTTTTTCAGCACATCTTGTCTCTTCATTCCAACATTTCCTTCAAGTTCTCTGAGCAGGGCTTGTCCCCTGCTATATTAACATTTCCTCCACCTGGTGTAAGGAGTCCTGCTCTGGGACAGGGGTGCCTCTCCTGCACAGAGCATATCTGACTTTTTATTTTACAGCCAGCTTCTAAAGGCCTTGGTTATCTTTTATCTGTTATTTAGGTAAAGAATCTACAGCAAAGAATCCTATAAGTCTTTCCAGCTATCTGCCAAACTAATTGAAAAAAGTCCCATTAATTTCTTTTGGGCAATTACTACATAGTGAATAATGCAGTAAGTCACTCCAAGCTCCTGTGTAACGTTTCCTTGCTTTATGGATTGTTTCCTAGCGTGCCTGCAGCAGAGCTGTTTATGTTGTGTTCACTTTGTAATTTTGTGCATGAAGAACTACAATAAACATAATTAAAACCAAATTTCCCTATCTCTCCTCCTATATTTCTTCTTGTGACTCTTTCCTTCTCCTTCTCCTTTTCCTTCTCTTTCCTTCTTCATTCTCCTGCTTTCTTCCTCTCAAATTTATTCTTCTTTCTGCTTTTCCCTCTGCTTACTCACCACTCCCAGTTCTTTTCTGCCCTTTTTTTTTGTATTCCATGTGTTTTCAGAGCCCTCAAAGGGCCTACACTTAGCATAAGCTGGGGTTTCCAGAGATGACAAGTTTGTGGGTAGATGCCAGTAAGATTTGAAGCTGAAACACAATCATAAAAAAGATCTACAAACTCTTGCAAAACTGGCTTGTATAGACTCATACCTGTGAATGACTTATGAGCAGACTGTCTACAATGCTTGTATTTTCCATTTAAGGTGATCAAATGTCATCCTTCCCCCATCCATCTAGCTGCCTGATTTTGTATCTATCAGTAATTTTCATTTAAGGAGATAGCTGCTACAATATGGAAAGACAGCTGGATTTTATTCCCTAAAAAGTCCCTTCTGCATCTGGGTTTGTGAATGCAGTCTCTCTTTTAGGGGTCAAAATTTTAGGGCTCTCCAGGTTTCGCTTCTGCACGATCATGGGTTGGTTGACCAGCTCATCCTTGATCTTCTGCTCTCCATCTGCAAGATGAAGAGACTGACTTCTTTGTAAATTACTTGGAGTTCTACAGATGAGAAAGGTCTCTACTGTAAAAAATTATTTTTTCTTTTATTGATGCCAAAAAAGCACTAAACAGTTCTTGATGAGTGTTCAGCCCTTGCAAGTAGAGCAGATGAAGGTTGACCACTGGGATGAGGGGGGTGAAGTCTTCCACAAAATTTAGCAGTTCATCAGAAAAACATGTAGAAGCTGATGAGCATTACCCAGTGGGATTTTTTAATTACTTCTTCCTCTGCATCTCAGGAAAAGCCATCACACCTCATTATGCAGATTCTGCTCACTAAATGGGAATAATTGGCTACTGGAATGACACTGCTTTAGGTAGGCATTGCCCATGACGTTATGACAAAAAATGTATCTCTTTTGAAAAAGGAAGAGATGCCAACCTGACTGTGCTGAACACCAATATCAGTTTGCATTTTGCTATCTCTTCTAAGGTCCCTGTAGCACTTGCTCAGAAATTTTATTTGGCCACTGACAAGGATTCTAGGATTTGGCTTTTAATGAAGATGAGAGAAATTTCACCTTGCCATCTTTCAGAAATGTCGTACTTGAGTTACAGGAAAATGATCCTGCTCAGAACAGAATCCTGTTCTGACAGAGATAATGAAACATAGATTAATGCTCTCATGCTAAAATGTTCTCTCATGCACCTTTGCTAAGTTTACATTAAGAGAAAATGTCCCAAGAGATGGAATGAGATTATGTTTTTCTTACAACTACATAGCTTCCAGGTTGCTTTGACTGTTATTTACCAATGAAAGAAAAGGAGGTCAGTGTTTTCCCCACCCCTACACCCTCTCCCCTATGCTTGCTGCTATTACAAAATACCCAAGTGAAGAAATGAAGCAAGGATGAAGATGAATTAACAGTAAGGGCTCTTGGACACAGCTATGAGAAGGACTTGGGAAGTTCCAAGACAGATGGGAGAATGAAATCCTTTGTCAACAGCTGAAATGGGACCACTTGGAGGAATTACCACCAAAGTCACCATGTTTTGTCAAGTCCAGAATGTCTGCACTTGTAAATCACACAATACAGGTGCCTCAGAGTAAATACAGATTTCACTATTTCTCTAAGGTTGTAGTGTTGGAAGACTCTTGGTGCACCAAATACAGCAGCAATCTTCACCTAACAAACTTCTCTGGCCAATTCATTGAAAGGTTCCTTGCTCACTAGAAGGGAAGAGAGAGCTTGATCCATGTTTTGTGGGAATGGGGGCACAGACTTCCCCGTGACTTTGCTGCCTCAGGCCCCTGGAGACTGCCTTGCATGTGAGTTTTAACGTGGATATTCCTCTCAGGTTCCCAATCCAACCCAGGGGTCTTGGCAGAGGCACAGCCTAAAGGGGTGCCCCAGGGTTCATCTCCTGCTGCACCGAGGGCAAGGCAGCTCTCTGTTTCCACTTTAATTGTGTCACTCTTAGCCAGGGCTGGCGTCTGCTTCCTCTCTCACCCCACAAAGGGAAAATGTGTGCCAGGATGCTTCCTGTTTTTCACTGCCAGCTGGGTCGCGTGCTCGGGGCGAAGCTCATTAAGGCAGTGCGTGGCACTAAACCCAGCAGCCTCCAAGAGTGGAAACAATCATGTTTCAGCATCCTTGTCCTGAGTGGACTCAAGTGGAAATCAGGCTGCAGAGCACAATCAGTCCAGAGACAAAACCTGAAAGAGGGAAGGCAGCCACACTTAGCAGTCTGAACAGACATGGGGAGGTGGGCATGTGTTCCACACAGACGGTGTAATTGTCCTCTGCTTCACACAAAGTAGGAAGAAGAGCCCAAAAGGAACACCTGATGGTGCAAAATTGCCTATAGTCAGAGGAGTTTGCCTTCTTTCCCACAGTATGAAGGGGTTGTCCATTTGGGCAACCTTTTTCTGGCTGATAGAGCCAACATGCATTATAAAAGCATTAGCCCGTTAATTAATCTTTTAAATAGAAATCATTTCTTGACACATCTGTGTCCTTGCCACACTTTTCTGTACTTTATATTCCTCAGCTGTGATATCTCTCCCTCCCTCTGTTGCACCCACCTTTTCCTAAGCCCTTTCAGGCCAAATTGTTCAAATAATGCTGGTGATTTTGTCCTATAAGGGCTTATTTTTCTCCCACAGCAGGTTACAGGGCTGTTATGTCTAACTCCAATCTCACGTGTGGAATAAAAGACAAAGAAAAGCTGTCTAGTGTTTCTCTCTCTCTCCATTCTTGGTGGCTAAAACAAGATTTCATAATAATGTTTATGTTTAGAATTTCTGCAGTAATAAGCAGATCAGTATCGGTGTGTATGCAGTAAGTTTAAAGAGCTGTTAATAGACAGTTGGATGGCTTAGGAATTTAAAACCTTCATTACTGTGTCATCAGTTCAAAGCCAACTCAGTTTACCAGGGATCCCTGATAGCATCAGTCTCTCCTTCCCAAATGGAGCAGGTATGCTTGTCCAAACTCGGAATTGCATTGCAGTTCCACAGAAAAATCAGTAATGGCAAACTTTTCCTTCCGCAATTTCCTACAAAACAACACTCTGAAAAATGGTATTTTCAAAAATTTCAGTGCTCATTTTAAAATTTCATTTGGCATGTAAAACACTCATAAAAAGCCAAGATTAAAAATATGCCAAAAAGTAGAATGATATAACAATAAAATACAATACATACTTTTTTTTAAAAGAATGAATTCTGAAGATCTATATTATACTTAGATCAAGAAAGGATATATCCTGTAATAATGTGTAATTTTGGTTATTTTCTCAGGGGGAAATAATTACAAGAGGTTCTATTTCAATTTTTGTTTTATAGGAAAATACATCTGTTGTAGCTGTTGGAGATAATTTTGGCTACTGTGCTTTGAATGTCCTTCTGATATTGTGTGTATAGAAATCCCTCATGAAGAAGGGAAGGGGAAGAGCTGGTTACTTAGAGCATCCCATTTAGGATGTCCTAATGATTTGCTAATGATCTTGGAGTCAAATTCCACAGCCACCAGTTGTGATCTTGCAAAATGGATTAGGACAAAGAGGAAGTGAGGGAAGGAAGAAAGGAAAGAAGGAAGAAAAAGAAAAAGAAAAAGGAAAAGGAAAAAGACCCCAGTGTTTCTTTACCAGTGTATATCCAGCTTGGTAACAGTCTGTTACTCACTGCTTTCCCCTTCCAAATGTGCCATGAGGAGACAGTGGGTCTTTATAAATACAGTTGTGAGCGTTAGATATTTTCCAGATGGGACCCACCAAATAAGACCAGAGGGCTAAACTGGAACTTTTTGTTTGCTTGTCTGCCCATTTCCACCACCATGGGAAAACCCAAAAGTTATCCACCAGTGGTTGGTTTCTGTCTTCCAAAGCTAAGTGAGGAGTTCAGAGAGGCTGATTTTCCCTTGTCTGTGAAAAGTCACTTTGTATTTATCAGTGTTGCTCTCCCAAGGGAGGATTTTCTTAATTAATTGGATTCTGCTGATAAGAGTAGATGAGATAATGGTGTGGTAAGTCCAGTTTTCAGCTATAGAAATGCTCAGGACATTGGTTGCACTTGACCCTATGTTAAGGAAGGAGAAAAATTAATCTCTTTGCCTTTGCCACTGTCAGTAGGAATGTAGGTGTCAATCAATGTAAATAATAAAGAAAGAGGAATTTTTCTTAAACCACAAAATTTGAATGTGGAAATTTCCACTTTAATTCCTGGGAAAATGTCTTTATCACTTTTTAAATGAAAGATTTCTGAAGCTATGACTCTTTTTCCCAGTGCCATGGTTTTTAGCATTTTGTCTACGAATCCTTCATGGTCCACAAAGTATTCCTAGGGTTCAGAAAAAGATGAATAAGTAGAGAAGGTTTGTATAGGCTCTTGAATGATGTATACACATGAATAGTTGGGGAAATTTGAAAAGGTTTGGACATCCAGAAAGCAAAAAATTGCACTTGCAGTCACTGAGGAGCAGAGAAATTTTGGACATGGGTATCTGGAAATTATGTGTTCAGTCTAAAAGGCTTTCCCATAAGCTACTTTACAAGTAAGTTAAAACGATACAGGATTATTTCATGATAATTTTTTTAAACATGCAATGAAACTGATAAACTGATTCTCACTTCAGGGTATCTAGGCATGCTAGACAAACTCAGGATATATACAACATGTAGGTCCTGCTTCCCTGAGAGGTCTTGCATGCTTTTTGAGTAGGCATGGAAAGACACACTTTTTCCTTTAAAAAAAATTATGGTCAAGGAAAAACAGTGAAACAAATTGCTCGCTAATCTTCTTTCAAAAGAAAAATGTCATGTAGAATTCCTCCTTTCCAACCACCAGGTTGTAGCTCCTATTTTTAATTCTCTATTTTTCTTATAAAAGAAATTCTTTGCAATAATGACATGTTGCTCCTGGTACGGTATCTGAGATCAGATTGATCCACATGCTCTGAATGCCAGGAAAATCTGACAGGTTTTGGTCATCCCCTGACATTCTTCTGTATCCCAAGTCTGGAATCAGGCCTTGTCTCCTCCCTGGTAACACAACTTACAGCAACAGGCAGCAGCTGACCTGCAGGTTCCTGTAGCTAAACTGCTCTTTATTTGGGGAGCTTTGTCCTATTACTGAGAGAGATATTTTGACTATTATTATTATTATTATTACTACTACTACTACTACTACTGATTTTTCAGAAACAGGAGAACTCCCCATTTTTCTTCAAGGCTGCAGTTTCAGTGTGTTCAGTAAAGTATTCACATTTTATATCATCTGAGGGCCTGAATCCAAGCATCTTTCTACTGATGGTTATGTAGAATGTTGCCTTTCCAGGTCGGTGTAGCCATGTATTAGGGTGTGGCTTTCATGCAAAATCCCAGCTTTAACTTAAAATTAACTCTTTGGGTCAGGACTTTCAGATTTTCACACTGGTAACTACACAAGTAGTAGTCCCATGGCCAGAGATGTTTGGGTCAGTGAGAGCTACATGCATTGAACTCCTTTGGAAATCGAATTCCTTGTGCCTCTCTCTCCTACAGAAGCCTTACAGGTGCTGTGATGCATGAGCAGTTTTGTGGATGTCAGTGGAACAGCCTCCATGTGTGCTATGAAATACATGAATCTTTGCAGCACTGAGCCACTTATTTTGTGATTTGCTTGTCTTGATCTTCACTTGAAACCAGCGAGGCTTGAAAAAATTTTCTTACTTCTTGTAGGAGATGAGGTGAAAAAGTGAAGCTACTGTTTCTACTGAAGAAATCTCTGAGTAATCTCAAGATAAAATAGTTAAAGCACATTTATTTTGAAGCAATCAAATACTGTAACCTAACTATGACTCATAACTGCCAAGTTCAGCATCTTAGAACTCAAAAATGACTGCAACTTCATGAGAAAACCAGCTGAAACTGGAGATGGTGGCATCTTGGAGCATCCTTCTGTGACAAGGAGGTGATGTTTTCTAGACTGCAACATCACTTCACTTGCTTTTTATTTGCAGATGCCCATAGCTGAGACTATCTGAGTCAGTGAGACACAGAGTGCCATTGGAAAGTTTGTGTTTTCAAAGGAACTGAGTGGTAATTGCAATTTATTGTGATTGTGTGAGCAGCTCTGAGCTTCTCACAATTTCAGAAGTGCAAAACAAGATCACACAAAGGTCCAAAAGTTGTTGTGTTCCTTCCTTTCTCAGTCTGATTTTCAGCTATATACAACCAGGAAATTCAGCAATTTCCATATCTTATATACATACCTATATATATCTATATCTATATATATTTATATTCTGTATTTTGTTTTGGCAGCTGTAGTACCAGGTGCTTCAGAATCTCAGCTATCAGCATCAGGTGTTTCCTACATGGAAGACTTGTGCAAAAAGAATTTTCATGAGATTTTGGTATAAACAAAATGTTCCTTAAAGTTCTTTAAGTGTTCCTTCCTGTTATGGAGAGCATGGGGGAAGAATAACATCTATGTTAAAATTATTTCCCCTTAAAAATTGGAAGTTTGGCTTTCGTGACCAAAAGAAGGGTTTGTTCAAAGGCAACCCAGTGAAAGATGGAATGAAATTGTGAGTTCCCTGTAGACAAATCCCTTTGGCCCCAAGGACATCCTTAAGCCTTAAGGGGTAATTACAGAAAAGAGCTTGCAGTGATTGTTACGATATCTCTGCAACAGAACGTGTGTATCACAACATGTTCTATGAAATGCTCCCTGGGTAGGGTTTGGAAGTTAACTTTGCCATATGAAGGTAAAAGTTCCCCTCCTGTCTGAAGGGTTTCATGAAAAAAAGAAAAAAAAGGATCGCCCACTGACAATTTCAAAGACCAATTTTAACAATATCACACTTTTGTTTGTTTATAGTAAAGCTCTTGTCTAAACTTGAAGATTCAGGGTTGTTTTGCCCTGCAGTAGTTTTGTTGGCACTGTTCATAATCTTTTAAATTCCAAGCTAGATTTTGGAGGACAGTCAATGTATTACTTCATGTGAAAGCTATTATTCCCTATGAATAATTAGCACTCCATTCTGCAGGATGCTGAAGGTGAGGCTTAGTGCTGAGCTGCTGCTCGGAATGCAGACTGTGGTTTTCACAATTTGCAGTCCAAAGTGGAATAAACTGTGGGCTTGGGCTGCCTGAAACATTGTGCCAGGTGTATGGGCTGCTCAGTGAGTGAGTTTTCTCGGGGAGAAAGGTGATGGAAAGCTTTTTGTGCACATGGATGTCTGTCCTCCCCAGCCCCAGGGAGAGCACCTTGCAAAAGTGGAAATTGCTGCTGTGGGATTCCTTGCCCTGTGGAGGGTTGCAGCTTGTAAAGTGATCACACTGCACACTATTGTTCAGTGTCCTCCTCTCCACAGGGGTGTCACTGACATTTTTATCCATTCTTGAAGAATTTAGATCCCAAAGCAGAAAAAGGATGATGAAGAAGAGCAGGAAAAGGCAGATTTTGTTTATGTGGCATGCTTTTCAGGCTGTCAATCCACATATCTCTGTGCTGGTCACACTTACAGAAGCTTCTTGTAATCCTGACTTAGAAATTTCATCTGTTTTCTGAATTAATCTGTCATAATGATGTGGGGATATCAGTGCTGTAAGGCTGCTGTTATCTATGTAATACAACCTAGATATCTTTATAGATGATTAATTCTAGTGTAAACCATTTAGCACAACACCCACGTAACTGGTATGTGAGATACTGACATTGTTGGACTCTCCCCGAGCATGGGAGCCTGTTGCACAAAGAATCCACTACACAAACCTAAGATATTGAAAAAGATATTGCATGGTTGCTTATGGAGTTGCTAGAAGTCATAGCAACCTGGAGAAAAATTGATCCATATTTGGCACTGCATCTCTGTCATTAAGACAATGTGATGATTTCAAATGGCAGGCTATGAAAACAGTTTTAGTTCCAGGACTTTTTAGAGTGCTCCCAGGAGTTTGAAATATCTCAGAAATTACTTTTCCACATGAATTGTGGAATTTGTCTATTTGAGTCTGAGGTTCAGGCCACAAGTGTTTGCACAGGACCTCAAAATTTAGTGGGAATTCTTGTAAGAGGACAGGGAAAGTGAACAATTTAATGTTGAGCTGAGCTGTTTTTACTCAACATCAAAAATTTTCAAACATCTTTATAATTATTCTAATTTTTTTTTCCTCTGAGTTGAATATTCTGATAAAAGTGTGGATCCTCAACAGCTACTAAGTCTTCTGGAGAAGAGTAGAATAGGAATTTGCACCTAGTGAACACTAAATCATTGTGTGAACACTGTGTCCATATCACCTTTCTTCCTGAACAGGCATGTTTTGAGAGAGAGAGAGTAAAAGAGAGACACTGCATTGAAGAATTTCTGAATTAAATACTTCTCCCTTTATGCCACTGGAATTGAATGCATATAATTTTAATGCCAGAAAGGACTATTCAGGATCATCTTGCCTGACAAAAGCCATAGATTTTTATCAAACTGGTTTCTCTGTTGAGCCTCTAACCCTTGGTAGGGTACACAGGTTCAATTTCAAGGCTTCACCTGAGAAGGAATCCAGTGTACCCTTGAGCAAGTGATTTGGTTGGAGATCTTGGCTGTTAGGAATGCATGCCTTTGCTCCTGAATGCAGTTAGCATAGTTGCCAGATGTTGGATCTTGCTCTACCCTATTCCATTAGTTTAAAAACCCCTTTGCTATCAGAGGTATTTACAGACCATGTTCAGATCCTTTTTTACCTTTCTGGGGATAAACTAAACAGACTGAAGTCCAGAAGTCATAAAACTCCTCCTTACAAAAAGGTTTAACTTTAGATTGTGGCTCCCTCTGAAAGGTGACTGTAAAAACAGTGCTGTGGACTTTCATGTTTATGGTTTTAATGGTTTCTATATAAAGAGCTTTGGTTTACCAGTTAAAATGCAGTATGACTGCCTGCCAGACCTTTCAGTTTTATCATAGTCTCTGAGGGAAGCTGAGATTTTTGCATCCTGTCTGTCAGGCAGTAAACACAGATTAAATCAGACCAGGGATTGAAGATTGCTGTTGGGGTCCATCATCTGTATCCCTCTGCCCTTAGAGGAAAGGGCTCACACTTCTGGTGACATCAAACCCTCTCATGCCACGTGGTGTGACTTGGGAGTTGCTCAGTCCCTCCATCCCCTGGGTCCCTCCCTGGCCTCCACCACCAGGAGCCGAGTCCAGTCCAGCATTGTACAAAAGGGGAATGAGAGGCTGGGGGGCAGTGCCACAGGAGGGGCTCCTGCTCAATGGAGAGTGGAATGTGAGCCAGCAGTGCCCTGGCAGCCCGGAGGGACATCCCTGTCCTGGGGGACATCAGGAACAGCATCACCAGCTGGGCAAGGGAGGGGATTGTCCTGCTCTGCTCTGGGCTGGGGCGGCCTCACCTCGAGTGCTGGGGACAGTTTTGGGTGCCACAGTGGAAAAAGGATGTGAAGTTATTGGAGAGTGGCCAAAGGAGGGCAAGGAAAATGGAGAAGGGCCTTGAGGAGGAGCCATGTGATGAATGGCTGAGGGCACTTGGTCTGTTCAGCCTGGAAGAGACTGAGGGGAGACCTCACTGCAGTCACAAATTCCTTGTGAGGGGAACAGGAGGGGCAGGCTCTGATCTCTGCTCTGTGGTGACAGTGACAGGACCCGAGGGAATGCCCTGAAGCTGTGTCAGGGCAGGTTTAGGTTGGGTATTAGAGAAAGGTTCTTCCCCCAGAGGGTGGCTGGGCACTGAACAGGCTCCCCAGGGCAGCCTGACAGAGCTCAAGAAGGGTTTGGACAATGCCCTCAGGCACAGGCTGTGACCCTTGGGGACGGTGCTGCGCCAGGACTTGGACTCAATGAGCCTTGTGGGTCCCTTCCAACTCAGCATATTCTGTGAATCTGTGATTCTGTGACCTTCTCTGGTCTTGCCACTCCTTCATCTTCCCCATGTAGTGGTGGCACTGTCAGTGCCCTTCACTGGGCCAGCAGCCAATGTCACCCCATGAGGCCGGACAGGTGGCCACAAGGTGAAGCAGAGATCTGCCCTTGCTCCTGCAGCCACTCCAGCTCTCTCCTGCAAACACCCAGCGAAGCAGTGAGCAGTTATGTTGCTCCCCAAAAATATAACTTCAATGTCGCCTTGTGCAAAAAGCATCAGTTTTGTTCTGTGAGAGGATTTCATTTTTACACAATCGTTTCCTTACAGCAATGCTGCCCTTTGAGGCAAAGAAAACTTTTTTTTTCTCCCTCTTTTTCCAGTTGGAGGGTGTCAATAGAAAAAAAGTTCCATACTTTAAAGATAAGAATTACAAAAATAGTGGATTAGATTCGTGACTGTAAGGATGAAAACCTAAATATAGAATGAGTGAAAGAAAAAGAGAAGAAGAAATGAAGGAAGGAAAGAAATAAATATTTGAGGAATACACAGTGTTTCTTATTCTCTCACCATTTTTTCTTCCCACCACTTCTTCCAATTTAAATATTTCCTTTGGTTGTAGGCATCAATCCAGAAACTATATGAAGCAAGTAATTAGTGCTATGTATGGAAATAGTATTATTAACTTAGGTGACCACAGTCAAGATCAGATTTCTGTTCCTTTTTTTTCTATAATATATGTGTAGAATTATATTTCCCATGATGGAATATTTCCTTTGCAATTTGTTAATTCTCCCTTTTATTATGAAGAGAATTTGTACTCAGAGAGCTAGAAAAGGCCATAGGGCTCCAACAGCACTTAGAAACACACTCAGATCTGCAATGGGAAATAAAGAGATGTATCAAATAATCCCCAAATGCTCTCCAAGCCTGGAACAAGAACTATGGCTGTCTTTTAACAAGTTAACTTCGCCCTAAACACATCCATATTGTCAAACAGGTAAATCCAGGCTCTCCTGGGTTAGAGCTGCACCTGCAAAACCCAGAGGTGCAGGAACAAACATCTCCAGTTGTTTTTTAACAGCTGGGGAGCTGGATGTGTGGTCTGGGGAAACTCTTTGGATTTGCCCCAGTTGGAGAGTAACAGGTGCAATACTCATCTCCAAAAACCCTAAGTAAATACCATAATGTGACCAACCTTCTTGATAAAATACTGAGAATTCAGGCTGCAGTGTTCTAGGCTGGGTATCATCACCCTCTTTTCTCTGCCTGATGTTTTTACCATATGGAAAATATTTCCAAATACATTTCACAAGCTGTGTCCTTTCAATTACCATTAGTGATATTTAATTCTTGAAGATATATGTCTGCTTAAATATTTATTATAAATAAGCCCTCACTATAGTGTTGGAGTCCATTTTAAAATGCAAATCATCTCTAAAAAACAGATTTAAGACAGATCTTATGCAATATTTATCAATTAAAACTAGTTTCAGGGTTTCATAGTTGCATAATGTTTTATAAATAAAAAATAATACTGGGGGATATGTTTCATTTAAACTATTTTATTTTTTTTTATTCTGTTATATCCAATATTTTGGTAGTTAAATTGAAACCCTGCTACATAATTTACATCTGAGAACATAAGCTAACATCTAATTTAATTTCATCTTCTTTAGAACAGATCTAAAACATATTCTGTGGATTCATAGGGACACTGTGGGATTTTTTATAGTTAACACAAGAATAGCATGTATGGATAGTTGGTAGCAGTCTTCCATGGTGGCTAAAGTCTTCTGGTAAAGAACTCAAGAAGGGTATGGGTTCCTTCAGAAGACCAAAGAGACCATGGATATTTGTTCCAAGTGTTGTCCAGACCTGACCCCACCTAGGCTGTGACACAGTTCTGGTGCTGGTCTGTGTTGGTTCAAAAGAAAATAGAAGTTCTGCAGCTGCTGCTGTCTGAAATTTTTGGTTGGTGCAGCCAGTCTGAAGTGAATTGGAAAGTTAGTGTATAATAGTAACTTTTTTTTCCTCCAGAAAGAAAACATCGGGAAGTTAATATTGATGTATTTTATCCACGAAGTATTTGAAACTTCCTGAGCCTGCAGAGGTTGGCAGTGTCTTAGAAACATCTACAGATTAGAATTTAGTCCTGGTATTGTTGTGTAGTTCAGCTTGTCCTGTTTTCCTGTATCCTTCTGTTGCTCCTTATCTCAGTCCTACACTGAAAACCCCTTCAGACCCTGACCAGCCTTTGCTTCTGACATTGTGCCCATGGCAGGGTTGTCTTTCTCTATGAAGTCTTGATGATACAAACAATGATAGCAAAAGGCCATTGTGGTAATCTGTTTAGGATTCCTTTGTCTGAAGGCTTTGAACAGATTCTTGTTTGAATTGCAATGGATCTTTAGGGACAGAAATAAAAATTATAGTTGTGATTTAAGTATTTTGAGTGGTAGAGAATCCATCACAATCCTCTGCAACTGATAAATGTTAATTATCAGCACTTCTATCAATCACTATCACTTCCTTAAAACAACCACAACAAAACCTACCTGTCTGTTTACTCAGAATTGCAGATGAATCTGATCTGCTCAGTTCAGGAATCTGCCAGGCTGAAGATATCCTCCTGCTATGCCACTCCATCCCAAAGGATATTGTGTTTCTCCAGAAATTCAGCCCAGGACACATGAAAGAGTTTTGGGGGGGGGATAGCTTTACTTCTCTAAAGACTTAACAAGCAATAGGGTTGAACAAATAATGAAATATGTAACACTGTGGATTTCACTTCTCCCTACTGCAAAATGTCCATGAGCAGCACATACATTATTTAACATGGCTCTTCAGAATTTCTGCACAGAGCTGTACATTTGTCTGTGTGTGTGAGAAAGGAGGATTCTTGTTCCTTCCCAACCAATTGCTTGGAAAATTCCCTGCAAATATTTGGGTCTCGAGAAGTATTAACTGTGATGGATCCTATCAGTATTTTGGTATTCTTTCTGGACCTGGCAGGTGCTATCAGCAGGTGCAATGTATTTGGGCTTCAGCAGTACCATGCAGGCACACAGTTGGAAAATGTCAAAAAATTGAAACAAAACAAAACAAATCTCCACTTCTTGATCCAGTCAGGCCTTCCATGAGACATCATTGTTGCAAATCTTGTGTTTGGTGGTGAAATCCGTGGATAAATCTTGATATGGATGCACTTCACTGGAGCCAGGCTGGTCCTGGGCACCTGCAGCATCATATCCATGGGAGGTTTGAGAGCTCCTTGCCGACAACTGCCTTGGTAAGGAGAAGTGGGTGATATCTTCAGGTTCCACCCTCCTCTTCTCCCTCACAAACACCTGCAGGGCCCCCGATTCACAGCCTTCAGCAGCAGGTAAAGCCTCAGCTAAGGACAGTAACCCCTGCAGGTATCCCGGTCCACCCACTGCCTCCAGGGAACGGGAATGTGGGCTGGGTGCCCACCAGGCACAGCAGCATGGAGGATTTGAGGCCATTAAGATAAAGATTGCTTTTTACTAACAATCCTCTGTGAAATGAGCACCTACTTTTCCTGATTGATTGTTTGTTTGTTTTTTGAAGTACCTGACACTGAAATGCAGCTAACAGGCATTCTTGGTACGGCTTATATTATGAAACAAGAAATTATTTTAATTGCCCTAGCAATTCCCTTCCCGAGCTGTAAACAAAATGATTTCCTTCAGCAGCAGTCTGACTCACGTCGTGGTTGACAAAGGAGCTGCTCCCTCGGATCGGGGCTGGTGAAAAGCTGTGTGTGGGGGCTGCAGCCCCCCTGGTCCAGGTGAGGGGAGAGGCTGCAGCCAGCCCGGGGATGCTGCTGGGGCAGGGCCTGACCTCCCAGCCCTTTGCTCCAAGCTCTCCTCACCCAGCTCTGTCTGTACAGACCCTGCCCCTCTCCTCTGAAACGGCTTTCATTTACATTCCAATGCTACACCTGTGGAAATCATTTTTAGGACAGGGAAAGGGAAGAGCACCGAGCTGTGAGGGCTTCAAGAGCGCAGCTCTCTCTGAATTATTTCTAGATTGAAGTATCTTTGTGAAGTTTGAAGGGTTTGTTTTTTTTTTTCACCTTGAGCAGGTTCATGCCCTGTAAAAGGATTCAAGTCAAGAGAGAAAAGCAGTTGAATCCAAAGGAGTAGAAAAGGAATATTGGTGCATGGGAAAATCCTGTGGATTTTCTCTTAAGATGTGCTGATCTATAAATTCATGCACTAAATGCAGGACACAACAATTATGAAAACGCCTCGCTGGCACTGTACAGCCTGCAGAACCTCCTCTGGTGTTGGCTTTGAGCTCACAGCTTCAAAATTATTGATTTGAACATTTTATTATTGATTATGTAATTAAAGTATGAGTGAAGGAAGGAACATGCAGCTAGTTATGGTATTCAGCTTCACTTTATATGACTTTATGAGACACATTATTTATTTGTGTCTTGCTGTGGGATGAGATTGAAGTGTGTCTTTAGATATGCTTTTGGCCCTTCCTTGGCAGGTAAAACATCTTGGATTAATATCAAGTCTTAAGCCAGTAGCACAATCATATGAACACTGCACTTCAGCTTTCATATTCTGGATGCTTAATCATAATGCTGTAGTTAACTAAATGCCTGAAACTTTCTCCACAAGCCTAAGGAGTCTGTATTATTAATAAACAGGTCCTTTGCTGAGACTTTTAAAATTCCTCCACATTCTCAATGCCCAGGTGAAAAAAGGGAGAGATAAAGAGAGATTTTCCCAGACACTTCAGGGCATAGAAATGGCAGCAGAACCTTTTTTCTTAAATTCACAATCATTTTCTGCAGGCTACACTCTGACTAATGTGCAGCTTAAATTGTGTATAAACAAATTGTCATTATTTAAGAGACACAGAGTTCTCTGGAGAAATACCTATTTTTCCATCATGTATCTCTCCTGGTGTTAGTGAAACTGCAGAAGCACACAGATACCCCAGTCAGAATTTGCTCATAGACCCAAAAGGTCCTTTGATAATGATACACACACATTTTAATTAAGCAAAGAAGACATGACTTCAAACTGATTTTTGTGGTAGATGATCCAGCAAAACTAAGCCAGGTGCTTCTCAAGTCTGTATTGAGACTCTTTGAATCTGATAACAAGAGAAGCAAAATCTTCCTGATGCAAGGGAAAGAAATACAGAGAGCATTTGGGAAAGAATGTAATGTAGATTCAATTACCCTTATTTTCCATTAAAATCAGATATGAAAGTGGTTAAAGCATTTTTGTGTGCATGTCTAATTCTGTCAGTGCCAAATAAGCTGGAACTACAAACACTTAAAAAGATACCTCAAGTAACTTGCAGTATTTATCTTGTCAGAATCAGCATTTTCAGGTGGATATAGCACTGATTTGCTGGGGTGGCTGCACTTAATTCAGCCTGAGATGAAATGGAAGAGATGTTATTTATAGTAACTCTTTCCATTAAACTCGTAGCTTGTACTCTGTGCCACAGAGGAGCATCCAGCAGTCTACAGAGTTCAGATTACTCCAACTGCTCAGACACCAGTCTGGCCTTCATCCCATAATCGATAATGATCCATCCTTCATTTTTATTGCTACCTAAGCATAACTACTAAATAGATACAGTGGGGGATGTATACCACTATCACCACTAAAGCATTTTTGTTCAACATCCTGTCCATGACACAGCAACACTTTTTTTTTTCCTCATCCTTTGAAAAAAACCAGATTTTGGGAAGATTTGCCATATTGATGAAGTGGATTTTCCCTTAAAAGCCTGAAAACTCTTTTGGGAAGCTTCATGCAGCTAGGCTACAGAGTATTTTTTCACTTGATTGTTTTCTAATTGCATACACATTACAGCCAAAAGCTTGGTAGATCTGAACACAGAGAGCCTCTGGAAGATGTGATCGGAGTTTAAAATTGAATTAGATTGCAAATTTTGCAAATTTTTTTGTTTTCATATCACAAAACTCTGAAATCAAAGAGGCTGACCTTGAGAACACTCCAAACTATATGGCACAAACTCTAGCATTTACAATCTGTTACAAAGAGAGCAGAAGAGTCTCCTGGTATTGATACTATTACTATCAGGGTTAATTATGCAGTAATTAATTACATTTGGTTCAAATTATTAGCTTTATCTTTCTGTTCTTCATTTGTTTGCATACCTGTGCCAGCTGGTCATACAGAATGCATAGGATTGGGTTTCTTCATTTGGAATGCTCGATACTTTTAAAACAGGAAAATTATAAGCAAAGCAATTGTGGCTTTGAACTTTATGATACACAGTCCTTTGAACTGAAATTTGTAATGCTCTGGGGGTCCTGTTAATACATAAAATCCAATTTGTACTCCTAGGGTAGTAAATAACACAATTCTGTCATAATCCTTAATACAAAATAGAAGGAGTTTCTTTTTTTAAATGTGCCAATCTTTCATGGAAAACCAAGTGGCATTTTTGATAACATTGCTAATTTCTAGTTAGCAACCAATAACTGGGAATCCTAATTATTCAAGGTGGCTTTTTTCTACATTTTCCAAATTCTGGATATTTATTATGACTTAACTCCTTAGTAAAGAGTTGTGTAGGAGTGTTTTCTTACCTTAAATATGAGTAATTTTTTGCCCCTCAAATCCTGTTCAGAATTCTGAAGGATATTTTCTTCTCCAAGGTGAATCTATGTAGAAGCATGAACTCAACTGCATATGAAAAACGTTGAGGGCAAAATTTGACCTCAAATTTTGATTTTGTTCAAAACCAAAATCAAGACTGAGCAGTATTGAGAAATCTAAGTTACTCAGGTACAGTTGAGAAGTTCAGAGTGCAGTCAAGGAAGATAATGTAGTTTTCAAGTCTGTGGGTTTAAACCCAGGCAGTTTGAAGGAATGCTGCTTAAACTGATCATCTTCTAAGGAAATATGCTCAGTAGCCTCTCCAAAATGAAGACTAGCTGGCTTATCAGATTTTCTAGTAGATACCCATCTACAGACCAAGAAATAAAGTTCTTTTCTCAACCAAAGATTCAGGCAAATAGAACACATTTGCAGCAGGGAAGGGTTCAAAATCTTGTGCTTTGGTTGAACTGGAGACGTTTACCTGTTCACAATAGGCCTGGATTACAGCAGCTCTATGTTATTAATAACTGTAATCACAGCTGGTTGCCGATGTCCAAAGTATCCAAGAGTTTGCCACTGAACATCATGCCACAACTATACCTTGGTAGAATTTGGCAATTTAAAACCTTGGAGCTTAAAAACAATTGATAAAATGAAATAATCAAATCATGCTAGGGAAATCAGGATTCAAAATAACTCCATTCTTTAGGATTAACTCTGCCTGGCACTGTACAGATTGGGCAGCATGGATTTCTATTCCATATTTATTTTCTGAATATGGTCTGAATAGTGTCTGAATTAACTCCTGGGTTAGGAACTTGATTCCCTGGGTTTGATCAAGCTGAAATTGCATGTGTATGCTTCCCATTTTGACTGTGTGCATTAAACACTCAGTTTTCAGGCAATCATGCACAGCAGAGCACTTACAGATCGTTTCAGATATGACGAGAAAAACATCAGCTCTTGGGTAACCCAAACCTGTCCCAGTCAGGTATCTCTCCCTTCCAGGCCCATGGTATCACGTTTCTGTGTGAAAGGCAGCATCCTTCCTGGAATGCTGCCCCTTAGGGGGAAGAGCAAAGGGGAAAAACCAGGGAACCTGCCTGTGAGACAGTGAGAGAACGGTATGCCTTTGATTCATTGATCCTAAGGACAGTGCTGAGACATCCTGAAGAATTTAATGGTTTTGGAGCCTGAGTTCCAGCTTGCAAGTGTTTTTTTCAATGCTAAAACTATGGAAAGTTGAAGAGTTCCTTTTTTTTTTTTTTTTTTTTTTTTTTTTTTTTTTTTTTTTTTTTTTTTTTTTTGGCAGTGAAATACTGGTTTAACATTTTTCATTTGTTTGGAAAGAACAAGAATTAGTCCTCCTCTCTACAGTCTGGCGTTCACCTACACTACACCACCATGAAGTCAGTAAAAGATGTTGGTATTAAAAACTGAATCCATTTCTTTTCCTGTGTTTGGATCATCTGTGGATTGTATCCCTGCAGCTGCACTGAGCCCCCAAAAGTCCATAAAGCTGCACTTAGTGTTTCCACATGTAGTCTGATTGCAGGGACACATTAAACACAAAAATATTAAAAAGAAGCTTTCAAGAGCAGGCCTGACACTCTTCCCTGTAAGTCCAGAATAAAACCATATTTTTTTCCTGCTATTCTAGCTGTATTAATATAACTAAAAACATAATTTTAATCAGAGTATAAAGTCTATCTTTAAAAACTTTATTTATTTATTTATTTATGAGTCCTGTTATAAAACACGTATTATTTATCCTGAAATGTCTTTAAACTTGTTGAAACTATAAAATTCCATTAAGTCTGTCCCTTCTTTGCTTCAGTCCATTCAAAAACCAGTGTCTATGTCTTCCAAATACTGACAGAAGTGTTTGTTGGCTTCACAGAAAACATCCAAACAGTTCATGGAATTTATGCCTTGGGGAAGCATTTGTTTTTCTTGTTTGGTCAATTAAGCACTGCCTTTCTTAAGAGAGGGTGTATTGTAACATCAGGCACGATAATAAACAGAAACACCAACGGGTTGCTGCAAGAAGTTTGGGTTAATATTGGGGTTCCAGTTATGCCTTTGGAGAGCTCAGACACTCAGGGAAGGGGTAATGCAAACTGAGGAGCCTTCTGCACAGTTTTGCTGGAGATTATTCAAGCTGAATAGCTCCAAGCTTCTTATGAAGCTGATGGTGCTCTAGTGGCAAGAAGTGAAAAAAAAAAATAAAAATTAAGCGACGTGATTATTTTTTCAATGTGAGCAAAGGGAATTTTTAACACAAATGCTATGAAGAAATCATCATGGTACCATCAAAAACATTGGGAAAGTTTTCTGCTGGAAAGGAATAGATGCAAAAAGCATACAAATGCTTGAGCTGGATGGAGGCTTAGAAAGTGCTGATTGAGCATGGAACACAATGATTTCACCAACATCTTTACAGAAACTTTTGCTTTATTTCAATACATTTAGGATGCATGATGCTCACTTTCAGTTTTATTTTTATGCTTACATTTATATTTCTCTTTTTTTGGTAACATTATAATAACAAGCTCAAAATTATATGAAGCAGCAGGGAAGCATTTTGGTAAACATGAAGTGAATAATGGATTTTGAATTATTTCAATCTCACACAAAGTCAGGGATTACAGATTCTGAAGGCTTGGGCTTTCCCATGAGGTGGTCTCAGGTGGGAAATCATCAAATTGCAGAGGGTGGTGTTTCCACCCTTTCCAGAAAGGAATTTCACTGGTTCCATTTGCAGGTACTGCCTTCACAGTCACAGGCACCAAGTCGATCCAGCTCTCACTCTTCCCAGGAGCTCTGGTTGTAGAATTGCACTCAAGATGCTCTGACCTGTTCCTCTCTCTTTTTGGTGTGTCACCAGTGATTTAAAATGAAATACAAAGTGCATTCTTCAAAGTTTCAAAATAGCTGCTGGTGAATTTCCTCCTTTGGTTTTGTACCTACCTTCCCTCTACCTACTCTGCACCTCCTGAACTGATTATCTTAAGGATGACTCTGGAAGGGGAGGTGGCTGGAAAAATACAAAAAAAAATACACATATCTGTGCTTCTCTCTCTCCACTGGGTTGCTGAGCACATACAGAATCCCCGGACTGCAGCCCCCAGCAGGCTTGTGGCAAACCATAAGTAGGACATGTTAACTGTGATTCTCTCACAAAGTCCTTATTAGGCTACACCAGCAGATTTTACTCTCCCTCTTTCTCCAGGTTGCTGTGGGAGTGTAACTGATGCACTTCATTAGGGTTTGAAATTGTGTGAGTAATCCTATTGTTTCTATCACTCTGTGTAAAGTGTGTATAATCACCCTGCTTCCTCATGATGGTATGAGTAACCCCTTTTTATGACAAGCTTTTTCCATTTTCCCTATTTTTCACTCTTTAACATGTGATTCTACTCCTGCAGCTCTGGATTGATTCAGGTGAGGGAGGAGGCTGGGAGGTGGGAAGAAGGGGGGATGCAAAGGGAGAAAAAGAGCACTTTTCCTTTCCTTTCCTCACCTGTGACCCTGGTGGCTCAGTTTGGCTGTGGGCTGGAGATCAGATGATAAACCAGAGGAAATCCCACAGGCTGTGACTGTTGAGGGTTCTCCCTGGGGATGTGGCAATGAAGGTGCCTTTTCTTGTTCCCAGGGGATGGAAGCAGTGGCCTGGTTAGGGTATCACCATCCCAGGGCTTTTTCCATTCCCACTCTGCCAGTGCTGCTCCTGCTGGTGCAGTTGAACTACTGAGATGGGAAACCTGAGGCCAAGAAATCAGCTGTAGGCAACGTCCAGACTTTGCTGACAACAAAGTTCTGCTGACAACAAATTTCTACTGACAACTCTGTGAAGAAGGATCTGGAAACCAAAAACTTGAGCTGGTTCTGGGCACAAGGATAATATTGTTCCTTACTCATGTCTAGTAGTTACCTAAAAGCACTGAAAAAAAAATAATTAAAAAAAAATATATAACACTTGTATTTCAGGTGATACATTTGTTTTCCTCGTGCTGTGTATGCCCTGTTCTTGCTGCTCAGTATTCAGTAATGCCATCACATCCTGAAGTTTGTAGTGCTTTTCCCAGAGTGTTCCTGTGTTCAGCTCCCTCAAAGTGTCATACTGGGCTCTACAGTCACATGTATTTTGCAATATTCCTCTGCCACTCCTTTCCACCAGTGCTGTCTCTGCTGCAATGTTTTGCTGCAGGAGGACATGGACAGCATTGTTCAGAGCATTTCCCAAAGGCTAAAGAAGACTTTTTGTTTCTGACGTCGAGGGTTTGTTTTACCTCCTGGGAATGAGACAGTTCCCATCCCCTTGGAAGAGCAGGAGAAGCAGGTCTAAGGAAGAAAGGAGATTAAACACCAACTACTGGATTGATGGATGGCTTTGCTTTACTTCCTTCAGAATATATGGACATAAACCAAAATCTCCCATCTCACACTTTGACATTTCTGGCAAACATAAAATACAGACCAACAGAAAAACAAAAGTAGCACATACCAGGAATCAGTCCCACAAATCCAAATTTTTCTTTTTTTACTTTGCTGCCACATATTTCTAAAATAATTCCTTCTCTTCCTTCCTACATACAAGCTCAGCCCCCTTGATAGATAGTGCATTCCTTTTTAGTGTCTACTGTCTTAGTGGTAACATTTTTATTTGCTGGGTGGAAGTGTAGGAAGCCCACTGGTGACTTTCCATTGCTGTTTATTTTATGCAGAATTTCCTCAGATGCTCCAGCATGGCTATCTGGGGATCTTTTCTTCTGTAGTATCCAGCGTGGAAGGGTCTTGATCCTTGTTACACACATAGTAAATACTCAGCACTAGCAACACATCAGTGCTTAGTTGTCCTTAAATAACTGGTTTTGCCACTGGCTGGAAAACAGAATAAAGAGGAGGGGAGTCATACCTTGGGCAAGTATTGATTGCTGTTCCAAGATATTGCCAGAAAATGAGATCCACAGAAACTACAGTAAAACATTACAGTACAACTTGGTGAGACACCATGTTCTGAATTGTTTTCAACTTTGTTGAGAACACTATTGATCTTCAATACCCAAGGGGACTTGGTTTCCTAAGTGTTTTCATTACAGCTTCTGGCTCACCTGCAAGCACACTAAACCAAGGATTCTTTGTCTGGGGAACAAAGTGGTCTCTGGTCTGCCTTGCCCGTGAATTGAATCCAACTTCTAAGAGACTTCCTCAAGCCCTGATGTCGTCAGCAGAGCACAGCGCTGTGTTGGAACATGAGGGAAATATTAGATCATGGAAATGTACAAAGTGGAAGGACTTAATGGTATTCCTTCATCCTGGGTTGTTTTTTTAGAGTAATAACAAATTAAGAGGACTGTGTAGTACAGGGGGAAAAAAAAAAAAAGAAAAACACCTTACCCCAAAAAAACCCCTAGGAAAAAAAACAACAGACATTGGCTCATGATGTCTTTGCCTCATGTTCTGGTGTGCCCCTACTTTTGTGCCTTTAATATACATCACATATTTTTCAAAATATGTCATGCAAGGAACCATGGGTTACAGATGTTAATAGGATGTGATAGAAAACAGTTTTAAAATTTCTGGTGAAGAGGATTGTGCTGGACATGGTCATAGGCTGGTGAGATGATCCAGAAGTGGTGCTGAATGTCTGTGATTCTGCAATTTTGAAACTATACATCCCAGGAGTGGGGCTGATTGAAGCAGCTGAAAAAGAATGGAGCTTGTATTTTAAATGTTAAGGAGAGATGATAAAGGGCATTCACTGCAAACTGAGGCCTGTGAACATGTTGGTCACAGCTCTGATACCCTGGCAGTGGCTGCCACGTTAGAGAATCCCCGAGTCTGAGGATGGGTCGTGGCCATTTCCCAGCTGCCCTCAGACAGATGGAGGAATGGATGGGTGCCAGACTTCTCTGTGTTTTCTCTACAGGTTTTATGTGACCCAGCAGGGCACTACTGAAACAGCAGGTCCAGTACCACTCATGTAGTAAAAGCTAATGGGTTTGTTGCTGAAATTTTTAGGTTTTCTCTGTGCAGTTGTAAGCATCCCATTTATCTAACAGCTGTGCTATTGTTGTTTATGACCACTGACTTGAATGAGTTACCAGGAGCTGTTCAGAAGGGGCTCTTTACTGACTGTGGCTGTTTTTATCTATGCTCTTGTGTCCCTCAAAAGGAGCTGGGCTTTAAAAAGGTGTGACTCAGCACAGTTGTGTCATGTCACTTATTATTATTTCTTGCTGAGAGCCTTGGGTATTACCTCAACACAATTATGAAACAGGGCCCTATTGTGGTTAGCCCTGTACACAAATATCCTGAAGGGTGGTCCTGTTGTAAATTGAACAGTACAATGAGAAATACAAGCTAGAGACATTAAAATGAGTGCAGAAAAACAAGATAATATTGTTGCCATCAGTGGTTGGGTTAGTCTGCAACTGCCTCAGCTGAAAACATAGGATTTCTAGCTTGTAAAAGGCTCCTCAAAAAAAAACCCCAAACATAAACTTTACACCATATTTGTGAGCCAAACAGAAGCAAAGGTTCTGAGGTGGGGAAGCAATTGAAAGGAAAAATGTTTGCAGAGTGATTAAAATAGGGTACAAACAAACCTGGGCTTGCATCTCATGGTCCTTGCTGCTGAAGAACGGGTCTGTTTCTGTGGCTGGTGGTTGTGCTCCCAGTCCTGTCCTTCTCTGGCACCACACTTTTGGAAAATGCTTCATGGCAGGATTGAGAGTGTGCTGGGCCTCAGACCAGCTGCCTCAGACAACATGTTCACTGCTCCAGAGAGGATTTCCAGAATCCAGCTTTGGTCCCATGGGAAAGCACTGGATTGCCCAAAGAGGTGCCATTGAAACAAAAGTTCCAGAAATTTCCAATCTCTCTGCTGCAGAGCTTGAGCTCAATTAGATCAAGAGCTCCAGAACTTCTGGTTTGGTTCCATGGATAACTAACACTCTGGTCTGGTTCATCTCTCACTGCTGATGAAGTTTTCCTCCAGAAAAAGTCTGAAGACTCATGTTGGGTTGACTCTGGCTGGATACCAGGTGCCCACCAAAGGCACCCTATCACCCCCATAGGGTGCTTGACAGGGGAAAGAAAATACAACAGAAGGTTCATGTGTTGAGCTAAGGACAGGGAGAGATCACTCACCCATTACCATCATGGGCAAAGCAGACTTGATGTGAGAAAATTGGATTAATTTATTACCAATAAAAGCAGAGTAGCATAATGAGAGATAAAAAGCCTGCCTTAAAATACCTTCCCCCCCTCCCCTCCCTTCCTCCTGGGCTTGACTTCACCTCCATTTCTCCATTTCCTACTCCTCAGCAGCACAAGGGGACAGGGAATAGGGGCTGCAGTCAGTTCATCACTCATCTCTGCTGCTCCTTCCTCCTCAGGGGGAGGACTCCTCACACCTTTCCCCTGTTCCAGTGTGGGGTCAGATGCAGGGGAAACTTCCAGCAGATTCTCACAGAAGAAACTCCTGTAGTCCCCCAGCTTCCAAAACCTTGCCTTAAAATCCCAATACAAAGAAGCACAGAATGGTTTGGGTTGGAAGGTACCTTAGAGATCATCTAGTCCAGCTTCCCCAAGAGGAACAGGGACACCTTCCAGTAGACCACCTCTAACCATGACATATATGTCTAACCCCAGCCAGGTGTCTATTAGGTCTTGTGGCTGAAAAAATGCATTTGATTTTAGGGAAGTTTTAAATGGGCAGCAGTGATTCTTCTTTGTATATTTCCATAAGAGCTCCATCAAGACTCCATTGCCATCATGGCGACTGAAGGGAGTTTTGATTTGTGGGTCAAGAATGCATTTTCACATCTCTGAACACCCTTTCACATTGATCCAAGAACACACAGAACTTTCTGAGTAAACATTGCTTTTCCCTGTGACTGTGGTCTCCTCCTTCCACCTCCCTTCAGGTTTTCAAGGGGCCAGACCTTGCTGCTGCTGCTGCTGCATAAAGCTGTTCAGATGAAGTCTGTGAGGCCACGGCAAGAGACCACAAACTGAGTATCTGTCCCGTGGGTTGCTTTCTTGTCTGATTAAAAACTCGGGCAAATTCTTGCCATTCCCTAATTCCCCAAAGTCCCGTGACCAGGTCTGTGTACCAGCACACCAGCTCCTCACAAGCAGCTTGGAGTGACACAAAACTGCTCTATGGCACCTTCAGCTGGGGGTGGTGCAAAGTGGAGATGTCATTTAGCACCTCCTTCTGAAGTGGCACCTTTTCCCTCCTTGAAAGTAGAAATTAAAGTTTTTCTGTCTCTCAGGACAGGCTCTGAGCTACAGCAGATCTGTGGTGTCCAGGCCAAGTGAAGTTTGCATCAGTCAGCCCCCACTGGTCCATGTAGGAGCTCCAAGCATGTTGGTATTGTCCATTTTCCCAGGTAGGGAGATGAACCAAGCACGCACCAAATATTGTATGGTCATCTGTGTTAACCACTCAGAATGAGGATTTAACCTGGGGGAAAAAAGCACATAAGATAATGTGGGTGTGTTGTGTGAGGAGGTAATTTTTAAGCCAAAAAATAGTGTTTGGAAATTGCTGTTTGATTCACATGGTTTTCTAGAGCTGGAGGAAGGATGTGTATTGTTTAAGTCAAGGAAAGTCTTTGGGGAGCTATACTGAAAATAAAAAATGACATGATTAGTATGAGGATTTTCTAATTGCCTACCCATAAGACTAAAGAAACACCTTTTTTTCCTGCTTAGCTGTGCACGAATTTTTGTGTTGAATGGCTGCTTTTGGGAGACTGACAATGCCAAATGTAAAGGCTGGCTACCCTATTCTCTCCAGCTGACACATCTGGAGCAGTCCAGTCAAGGAGCATATTGTGAAAACAGTACCATTTTAAAATTAGACTAATCACTGAGAGAAACAATTCATGTCAGGACATAAAATAGTTTCAGGTAGTTTAGGAAGTGGCATCTATGCTGTAGCCAGCTGCAGCTGGATTTTGTCTGTCTCTCAGTTGTGGAATTTCCTTTCTATTGATACTGTCATTGAAATAGCTGAGACTCAACTCCAGATACCTTGACTTTCCATTTCCTGTTTATTTGAATGCTGGCTGATTCTTCTGGATTCCCTACTCTCCTTATTAATTATACATTAAAAAAATAACAAAATATGACAAAGCTCTGCTATGTCTGTGGAATCCAGCATATTGGATTTTTTGCCTGGAGTGTCAAGCAAGATTAATTATTCTGATAGGAGCAGGATTAATCCATTCATCACATACAGTGAAAAAGGCACCGCTAACATTCGGGCTGAGTAATTCTTGGCCTTGAGAGGTGCAAACGGCAGAACTGGCATTTAGAGGGCATTTGTGCCTTTAAAAAGCCACATTCCCCTGTTACCTTCTCCTGCTCCTTGGGCCAGATTCTTGCTGCAGGGCTGGCTGTTACCATGGGGGCAGGAGGCAGTGCTGTGCTGGGCTGTGTAGGTACAAATGTTTGGCAGAGCTCTCCAATGTTAGGTAGACAGTATAATTACCCTGTCATTTAACATTAAAAAAAAAAAAAAAAAAAAAAAAAGAAAAAAAGAAGAAAAAAACAACAAAAAAGAAGGAAGTGATTTTGTTTTTGCCTGATTGCCTTAGTTCCTGCTTTCCTATGGTGAGATTGCCAAGAACGGTTGCACGGCGTTTGAAAGCTAATTTGAGGTCAGACAGCGAATCAAAATCAATTCTTGATTTTTGTCGAGTGTGAGCTGCAGCTGAAGGGTCTGATTTGGGAAGAGGGCGAGCAGTCACACTGGCATCCTGCCCTCGCTGCCCCTTCCACCCACCAGCATCTTCTGTGCTGCCCTCCACGTTCCTGCACTTCCTCTGAACTGATGAAACCCAGGGGCAGGATCCTTTCAGCTCAAACCCCTCGTGTTCAAAAAATTTCTTCTATTTTGGTATAGGGAAAGGAAAAGAGAGTTAGATCTCTGGAATGTGGCCTCATTAAAAAGAGGCTGGTAACTGGCCAGCTGCACGACTGGAGCCCGTCTCAACTCATGCACTTGTAACTGAAACAACACAACTTTCCAGAAGCCTCTAAATGGATTGCTTTCAGTCGGAACAGTACACAGACATTATAAAACCTGCAATTACTTTTACTGTAGGGCCATAAAATATAGATCTGTTAAAGTCTGGGTGCAGAACACACGGACATCCTACAGTTCCGACCAGCACAGATGAAACTCTATTATGGATGATGGAAACAAGGTACTAGAAAATCCATTAGAGCTATTTGTTCCCACTTGCAATGATATTCTCTGTAACCACATCAAATCAAAGCATCTCTGGGACTTCATTACAAATTTCTTTTATCAATACCGTATGCTGATATAAATAACAGTGTATGAAAATCTGGGAGAAGAAATTGCATTGCATTATATGATTTAGGGATCTGTGATCAATTATTTAGCATTTCTATCAGAGGTGCACTTAATGTTTTCATTGGAGTGGGATCCTCTAGTGCTGGGGACTGTGTGCATATTAAGTGTACAAAAATCGTTGCCCCAGAGCGCTTTGACCATTTAAATTGGGTTAAGGACATAAGAGTGTAAAATGAGAGAGCAGAAATGACTAAACTCCTCTCTAGATACCACCACTGCTCTGGGATTGAAACTACACTCATATCCAGTAAGAGAAGGGAAAGATACATCTGCTTTTGAACTCTAGGAAACAGTAAAAACAGAGACCAACAGAAACCTGCGGTCACCGTGTGTAACAGCTCCTTCCCCGTGCCCTTCACAGCCCCTCCTTCTCTCACAAGCAGAAACAAGACTGGCTGCTGTCTCTTCTGGAAATAATGAGCTTGGCCAAGAGTGGTTAGCAAAGAAAAGCAAGAACTGCATGTTTTTGAGGTAAAAAATGAAACAAGACTTTCTACAAGGGCAGGAAGCGATAGGACAAGGGATGGTGTCTTTAAACTTAAACAGGGTAAATTTAGATTGGATATTAGGAAGAAATTCTTTATTGTGAAGGTGGTGAGACACTGGAACAGGTTGCCCCAAGAGGTTGTAGACTCCTAAGCCCTGGAAGTGTTCAAGGCCAGCTTGGATGGGGCTCTGAGCAACCTGGTCTGGTGGAAGGTGTCTGTGTCCATGGCAGGGGTTGGAATGAGATGATCTTTAAGGTCCCTTCCAAACCAAACGATTCTGAGATTCTCTGATTCTATAATTAAGGTTGTAGTTATGCTTTTGACAAGAGTCAAAACCGGCCTTGTTCTTCCTGATCCATCAGGAGGTTTGCATTTGAATTTGCAGGCCCTATGAGCTCAAAACATAAAAAAGAGATATTAATCAAACGTGCCAATAAATTTCAGAGAAAGTAACATCAACCCAAAACAATTATTTCCCCCTCCCCCAGACATTTCTCCCCTCTCTGCTTGCAATATGTAATTATCATGAGCTGGTTTGCAGTCCTGCAATAACTAGCCACAACAGCATGAGTTAGGAATGTATCATCAATTTATCATGAATCTTACCTTGTAATTTCTTTGCCTTTATTGGTTTATACAACCTCATCATATATAAATAGTGTAACTTTGTGAAAATTGTTCAAAATGAAAAAGCCCACCTTGAAATAAATGATAGTAAACACACCAATTTCTGGCATAAGTATGTAATTTCCATTTTAGAAATCCAAGATTCATGCAACCCCAAATTATAAGAACTGTGACTTGTTGACAGAGACGAGCAGATGTGTCTGTGTCAGTAACTGGCTCCAAAATAATTTTAAACAATAAATCTGAAACTCAGACTTGCATAATGCCACATTTGCAGGGACTGCCCGTGTGGGTGCAGTTCAGATAATGAGGGCAGAGGCTCTAACTACCTCGAGGATGTGAAAATCCAGTTTTTACTCAAGGTGGCTTTGAAAACCTCAGACTGTTTATTCAGCATTATCACCTCCATGCATTTGTCCCTGTGAAATGGATGTGTCAGAGAAACCTGTTCCTGTCCTGAAGGCTGGTACTGCTGTAATGAAGACAGATTTCCAGGAGTTTTCTTTCAGGATGCATGTGGGGGAGAAGGGAGCGGCCTTCTGAAGGCCTCAAATGGCAGAGAACTCTTTGTCTCTCTTTAAGAGTAAAGCCCTGGAGAGCTTCCCCAAGGCTGGGACAGTTGGAGGTGATGCCATGTGCAGGAGCAAACTCTCAGTACAAGCAGCAATGCCTGTTCCTGACCCAGGTCCAGTTCCTGACCCAGGTCCAGTTCCTGACCCAGGTCCACAGCCTTCCTGTCAGTCTTGGGGGCTGGTTGACTCTGAGACAATTTGCAGCAGCTGATCCTTCACCCTTCTCTGGGTCTGGAAATCTGGCTTTGTTGTATTGTTCTTATTCTTTAAAAGGAAGAGTAGATGTGAGTATCCTGACCAAACATAGCCTTTGGGCCAGTTGCTATTCCTAATTTGATCTTTAATCAGTGTAGTCATGGAAAGGGCCTGAAAACAGAATGTCTACATTACTGGCATTTGTACAGAAAGCAGGGGACCCTCCAGGTGGGTGTTGCAGCATTATGTCTGTATTGCCCCTTTCTCTCTTCCACTTCACTGTGGAGTGGTACCAGAAAGGTGGATCTAGCAATGATGTACCAAAAATCTACAGATTAAATAAACACACAGCCTGCTGTCTCCCATCAGCCTGTCCCCATGGTCTCTCTGAGCTGTTTGTCTGAATTCCATATAGCAAAGGCAAAAAGCAGCAAAACTTCCTGTCCTCACAGCAGTGATATAACCAATGTCCTTGTCTCTAGCACCCCTAAGAAAAAGCCTTTTGAGGTTTAGAAGCTCCTGAAATGGCTTCTGAACACATCAAAGTTACAGCTTTTATGTGCATATGTACATCTGTGTATACAGGTATGTACACACAAATATTTTAAGAAGGTAAAAGTCCAATTCAACTTCCATTCCTGATAAGTAGAGTACATCCACTGGGTTTAATAGGAGAGTAAAATCAGGTCCCAGCTCATGAAAGGGCTTCAGTCTGGGCTTCGAGGAGGTGACATGTACCAGAGACTTTAATTAGTCCTGTCAGCAAAAGCTTTGCTGACTAAGGGCTTCCACAGCTCAGCTGGTCTGCAGGGCAGCATCCAAGCTGGATGCTATAGGATGTTGACCTCTCTTGAGAACCCTGTGCAGCAGCCAACCATCTGCAAAACATGCAGAGTAATCATAATAATTCCCTTGGCAGTCTGTTTCAGAGAGGAAAGGGAAAAGAAAGAGTAAAAAAAAAAAAAAAAAAAGGAAATTAATTTCAGTTAGTGCTGAAATACTACTGTGATTATTGCCTTCACATTTTTTCGTTTGGGGCTATATATTAGAACATTTCTACTCTCAACACCAAATAGTGTAACAAAGTCTTCAGGGCTAGGACAAAAAAGAAAACTCGTTGCACTAGTTTGGTATTTTCCCCAATCAACAAAGATAGATCTTGATCCTTAAGAGGAAACGTGTTTGTGGAGTAGTTAACATTTTTTATTAGTTGCCACAAATAGCTTTCATATCTAACTGTAGGCATGGCCAACTTCCCTGACCCCATGAACAGTATAACAGAATTTTCATATGCCTGACAATTTGCTATTCCAGAATTTATAAGAAGAGGAAGGGAAATAAGTTTATGGTGGATTTTCATGGTTTTTGGTTGGTTGGTTGGTGGGGTTTTTTTGGTTTTTTTTGTTGTTGTTGTTGTTATTTTGGGGTTTGTGGGTTTTTTGGGGGGTTTTTTTGTGTGGTGTTTTTTGGTTTTGGTTTTGGTTTTTGTTGTTGTTGTTTTGGGGGGTTTTGGGGGGTTTTTTTGTCGGTGTTGTTGTTTTGTTTTGGTTTTGGGTTTTTTGTTGCTGTTGTTACTTTGGGGTTTTTTTTTCTGAAGCACTGATACATTAAATAGACCAGTATCTCTATACCTGGTGCCCTGAACTCCCCCATTGCTCTGGGGGCTCTGGCAAGGGCAGGTGTTGCTTTGCAGAACGGCTGCCTCTGGCTGGTGACTGCGGCATTCCCAGGCCAGAACTGTTTTCCATGGAAGGGCTGCTGACCCAGGGGAGGTCAGGAGGTGGAACTGTCCCCAGGTGGAGGCGAACCTGTGGCAGCGCATGGGGCTGGCTTTGAAGCACAGGCACCCTTTAGCCCGTTCTGTTCTGAAATTCGCCACTCGCACGAACGGGGGAACAGAAAGTAAAATGAGACTATTTTTCGTGTACCACACGTAATAACCCTTTCAATACTTTGTGAGCCCTCTAGTGGTGCTGTCCATGCCCTGGAAACCCCCGGGAGCCGGCTGGAGCCGGGCAGCTCTCCATGTGAGCACCAGCGCTGCTTCTAAGGGTGCAGAGTGAACATCTCCTTTTTTTTTTTCTGCTTACCTTTTTAAACCACAGAGCTGAGGGCATTGTTTCTGCACCCTCTGATTAAAAAAAAAAAAAAATCCTTCAAAATAAAGGTGTGTGGCTCCTACATGCCAGACAGCTGTGCTGGACAACTAAGACAACATCATCCTTAGGGTGTCTGCTCCAGGTCTGTTTTTCAGCATGCCGTGCTCTCTAGGGTTAAACAGCATAGTAGAGATACAGCAAGAGTTCACCAGAGAGGAAAAATTTGGCTGGCAAATCCTAAACCCATTTCTAAAAGAGCTCATCTATGGGATTTCTGTGCAGTGAAAAGCATCACTCTGCTTTTATTCCAAACACAGTTCGGAGCGCTCCTTTATTTTTTCCAGAATTGACTCATAAAGACTACAGGAGGGCACCAATTAGTGAAATAAACCTCTAATCCTCGGTGCAGTGCCTGCTATAGGACTGCTGTTTAACAGCCTCCTTGCTAATCAATTCTCTTCAGTCGGCTAAATGCCATAGATGCTATGTAAATAAATGCAAGTTTAAGAGTGCTCTACAGCGAGCAGTTAAAGCTGCGTTCCCTCTACTCCACCATAAAATCAGCAGGCATGTTAGCAGATATCTACTGCACCTTGTAGAAATGACTTTCCTTGCTCGTTGGGTTGCTGCAGCTTGGGAAAAACAGGAGCAGGGAGCAGCAGTGAACTGCCTGTTCTTCCTGGGCAGCACCTCAAACATCTGATACCTCGATGGCAGCCGAGGCCTGGAACAAAGGTGCATATTTTAGAGTCTAAACAATGCCCACAGCTTGGGTGGCGATTTTATTTCCTCTGTGGTAAGTTTAAAGTCAGATTCTCATAATTGGAGCTTTCTGGATAAAATGGTTGCTCCTTGAAACCTTCTTCATGCATAACATCCCATGAGAGGAGAGGTTTCCCCTTACAAGTTGAGATACTTCTCCTTACAAATTGAGGTATTAGTGCATATAAAAGCTGTAGTTTAAAATGAGGCAGTGTGCAAAATCCCATCAAAACCCAATGAAACCCAACCCTGTTAAGGATGATGACAAACCCATATCTTTTTTTAATGGAACTAGAATTTCACCCCTAGTGTTTGGTGTGTCAGGGAGCAACACCTTTTAATTACCTTTTTTTTTCTAAGCAGGGTCAAAGAAACCTGAAAAACTGTGTGTATTTGTCATTTCTCTTCTGTGCTGACCTGAGGTAAGAGCAATGATGCTCAGTAAGAGATAATCAAACCTTTAATATTTCCAAAAATACATCTCAGTATCCTCCAGCACAGAGATGAGTGTGAAAAAATAAAACACAGGGAGATGAAATTACTTGCCCTGAATTATCCATCAGAACTTTAAATAAAGCATAGGTCTTGTGTGCTCATGGCGTTGAGCAGACCCTTAAAACCAAGTAAATAAGATGATATTGTGTCCTGCAAGTTTCACTGAGTTACTTACATAACATCCTTGTCAGTCTTCATACTTATGTTGAATAACAAATCTTAAATAAACAAAGCACTTTATTTGAGTTGAATAACAAATCTTGAATAAACAAAACATTTTATATGACTGTCTAGCATTTAAGAATTTTCAGAAGCTCCAAAGTTCCATTATCTTGCCTTTGTAGAGAAACGTTCCCTTCCCCTTTTTTTTTTCAGTGTGGATTTCTTAATAATTTCTGATAATGTTGTGATATATATCATTGGCAACTTCAAACACTCATTTTTTTACAGATAAATGATCTTAATTATACAAATTCCTTCTGCCTAGCAGGAACTTATTAATATTATTAATACATTATTAATATAACAACATCTTATACATTAATAGTAACTAATTTCCACATATTTATCAATATTTTAGCACATAGCACAGGTGGTGAGCTTTTCACTGACTAAAATGGTGAATGAACTCAGGTAAATTATACTGACAGACCATATGCACCATGTGCATGACTGCTGAAACCTAAGAATTTCATAAAGCAGAGACAAAGATGCCACGTTTTTTTGTTCTCCAAATGTTATCAGTTTTGGAGCTCAATTCCTTCTATGCACACAGAGACACAAAATGTTCAGCATCCTTATTAGATATATTTAATAACTATAGAGAACTGGACCTGTTGACATACTGCACATGCAAAGCCATCCTGAAATGATTAGTATAACTAATAGGCAGTTACATTTCAATATATGCTTACAAAAGGTAAGATTGCTTAAAGAGGAATCTCTCTGAATTCAGCAACTGAAAAAGGTGACAGCAAGCCCTGTAAATTCAGATCAGTGCAAACTAGAGGACAAAGAGCTGGTTATGCAAAAAATGAGAATTGGAAAGATCTCAGTGAGTCCGGGTAAAACTCCACAATAGAAAAATATAACAATTTCTTCGGAGAATGTTTGAGAAGGTTTGTATCTTTAACTTTATTTAAATTTTAATTTTAGTATGAGATGTTCAGAAATTTTATTTTTTGATTCTCTTAAATTAACAAGATCCTATCCATTTAGGAAAAACTGTAGTAGGGGCTTTTCCTCTACCTTGCATTAGACTGAAAATATACACACTTAGTATTAAATAGCTTTAAATATGTAGCATGTTTTCCTGCCAAATATTTGGTTCTGCTCTTACTAAGGCTAGTGGTTTGTCAGGATAAACCATACCTGTTTTCATAGGGAAATTCAAGCTGAGAATCATGAGTGTGTAGCATAAAACATGGGTAATTTTATTTAACTACAGATATTCTTTATTTAAATACACATAGATATTCTTCATTTTTAAAGACACTTATAGAAAAATAAAAAAAACTCCAATTATTTTGTTAACTATTTATCTTTTCTTCAGTGGTAGCAATAGCAGAGGGGTATTATTGCCCCCTCTTCATTTCTGCTGCTGTGGCTGTGCAGAGGGAATTGAGTTCCTAGGTCTGTGGGGTCAGGGGCTTCTGCCTGTGGCCCACAGACTGCTGAGCTTACAGGTGACTCCTCTGGGGGCTGCCAGGAGGTGAGGCAGCCAGCCCTGGCCCTGGGCAGTGGGTCACCCTACCAGCCTTCAGCCCTCTGACAGAGAATCCAGGGATCTGTGATGGACAAGATGAAAATCATTGCTATTGCAGATTTTCACAAAGCAGCCTTGTCCCTAGAGGGTGTAACCACAGAATCATCAAGGTTGGAAGAGACCTGCATGATCACCCAGCACCACCCTAAACCATGTGCCCAGGTGCCAATCTGGCAGTTCTTGGACACTTCCAGAGAAGGCGGCTCCACCACCCCACAGGGCAACTTATTCCAATACCTGACCACTGTGTCACTGAATTTCTTTTCTAGTATCTAATCTGAACCTCCCCTGCTGCAACTTCAGGCCATCCCCTCTTGTCCTTTCATCTGAGGCAGAGGAGGCAGACCCCAGCTCACTACAACCTCCCCTCAGGTAGTTGCAGATATCTCTGGGCTCCTTCCATCACAACTGACATAAAGTAATCTGATAGAACTCAGGTAAGATAATCTCACAACTGAGATAACCTAACCACTTGCCTGGAGAAGTCTATTTCAGTAATTAATGAATCAACCCCGATGGATGAATCTCCAGGAACTAAAATTTCCCTTTATGAATCTTGTTCCCTGTTATGCCCCCTTCCATCCTAAGCACAGGTAGCACAGAACCAGAGGGGGTCAGTTTATATGAACAGCAGCTCTAACAAGCCAGTGCCCACCATCCACTGAAAAGAAAAGTGCTGCTCCACCTCCTGCCCTTTCTCCCCAGCTGCAGGCACCCTTCTCCCTCTTCATATTGGCTTTGGAAATTGTGTGGCCTTAGGGCAAGCCCGCTCACTTGACAGGCTGACATATCTGGCAGCAAATTGTTCTTTTACTTGCGTATTTATTTATGTGCAGTGTTGGATTTCCACCAGGTCAATTCTCTGAATTGATTTGCCCCAGGGCTAGCTGAGCACTGGAACCATCCCAAGGGGAATGGGGCAGGAGTGTGTGGCTGGGGGAGGAGAGAGGGTGAAGGGTCTCCCCTCTCTTCCTTGGCAGGACCCAGCGAGGTGTGAAACCATAACCAGAAGATGCAGCTCGCTGGCAGCTTGGTGTCCTGCCTGCTGCTGTCACACACTCCTCTCCTGTCCTTGCCCCAGGAGCTGCCATTGCCAAAAGCCTGAAGCTTCCTCACAGTTCTTGTTCAGCTGCACTGGCAGAAATGCATTTCACTACTGTGCAGGCAGGCAAGAGCCCACCCAGCCTGGTGGGAGGGAGCAGGCAGGGCAGGAACATGGGACCACAGCAGATAGAAAGGACACAGATGGCTTGAGAGGCTTTGGGAGGGCCTCTGAGATATCCAGAAGAAATCATGAGCTCTAGCTGTGGGATTGGCATCCTTGAGAGCCCCTCTGAATGTGTTCACTGTGTCCCTCTTCCCACATCACTCAGCACATCTTTCTCCTCTTAAGAAACAAATGTCTCCTTATGGCAGGAGCTGTGGATTGATTTAAAAACACATGAAGCCAGCTGAAAACAAAATTCATGTGACAGCTATCACAAAACTGCAGCTCTAACAGTGATGGCTGCCTGGATGTGGGAACAGTGCTGAAAGAGAGGCCTCACTGAGACTCACTGCAGTGGCACTCATCAAACCCTGGCATGATGGGAGGAATCCTTCCTTGTTCACACTGCCATCCCAGAAGCCAGAACTGTCTCTCTGCATCTGCCTTATAAAAGCTTGTTTCTTGAGCTACACCTATCAATTCAGTTTTGTTTCCTTCTGGATGATGAGCAAATGCGAGAATTTGAGTTTCTCAAGCCACAGCTGTGAGATACCTTTGACAGGGAATCTGAAAACCCAAATTCCCCAGTCTGATGAATATTCTTAAAACTAAGAACATTCAGGCTTCTGTGCTCTGGATATCACACAAGATTCCACAAGATGTGAAGGACTGGCAAAACAGAGCAGTGAGCTTGATTATGAAAAAAAAGCAACTATGCAGTAACTAAGGGTACCCAAAACCCAGAGATTAATTCTGTTTTCTCGAGATAGGAAGGACTGGGTTTTATAGGCCTGGTTTATCACTGTGTTAAACCAATTTTATTTTGGTATAATAACAGGATGATAGAGCTGTGCTGAATAGCCCTAAGTATGCATCCTCTCTGTTGTGTCATACACTCTCACAGATATAAAACCAGCTAATGATTGAGAAAATCAAAGAAAAACCTCTAAAAATGAAATGGTAGAAATGTCAGGTGTGAGGGAAGAGAATCATTACACTCCTGGATCAATGCTCTACTGAAATGATTCAGCCTGAGGGACAACAGAAATTTATTGGAGAGATAACATTCAGCAAGATGAAAACCTCTTGCAGAGCAGCATCTTTGATGAGTAATTAAACCAGGCTGAAAGTTTCTTAAAGTCTCCAGAGCTAAACACACACCTTGTGCGCTTGACCACCTCCATCTTACCATGTTATTTAATGCTTGCAACACTTTGAACCCTGTTCTGTTGTTACTGAGCTTGTTGTACAGTGCTTTATTGGTTTAGGAGAGACTTCTGATTCACAGTGACTTATTCACAGCATAATTCTATTCAAGAGAAACAAGCATGTGACTCTCTCTACAACAGTACATTCCAAGTGGATAGTGTGGCACACATTGCAAAATCTATATTCCTCACAAAGCGTGGGTTCATGCCATGAGAATTCATATTCCTTCTTTAAAACTACACGAGTCTTTTCTCAAGTGTAAAAGGCATTAGGAAGTGCACTTGAAAACACTCTGAAGTTCAGGAAATGCCAAGGAACCTCATTTCTAAGCGTGTTTATTTGCACAGGAACGTCAATATGCAGAATGACTGCTGGGCTGGAACAATGCAGGAAAAGAATTTGCAGAAGGAGGGCCAGCGTGGCTGGGATGAGCATATTGTGAGAAAAGTACACCTTGCATGGTAGCAGGGCTTTCAAATAGCAGCTTCCTTCAATTCCATCTACGATCAGTTAACTTTAGCTATTTAAAATATTGCAAATGTATTCCTTATGAGATTGTTTCAAAGAAATATTTGGCTTGCAATAAGTCAGTAGTAATCAGTGGCAATGTTACTTTTACAATGTAGATGAAGTTTATGAGTGACTACACAGTAGGACATAGAAATATCTATTTGGAGTTTCCAAGTTTTATGGGTTTCCTCAAGAACAAACCTCTGAGAAGCCTATTTACCCCAGTAGATATCTATATACACTCATTACTGTAAGCAAAAGCAAACTTGTGTCCTCTGTATATTTGTTCTGATTAACTATAGATGGTTTGCCCTTTGATTGCTGCTAATGTTCTGTAGAACCATTTGTTTTCCTGCAGAGTTAAGGGCATTAAAGGAGGAGGTATTGCCTTCTTTTTAGGATGAATTAATTTTAAAAGAACTTTTGTCTATAAGGGGATAAAAAAAGTCCTGAAGAAACAGCTTACCCAGTCTCCCACCTGCCCACTTTAGGAAAATGCATGAACAGACACCTGGGACATGGACCTTATTAAGGCAGAAGGAAGAATATTTTTGTGAGGAACACTTTGTGAAGTTATTGGCAACAAATCACTTGTCCCTCAGGACATGCAGCACTTGCATTTATACTGGCAAAACCTGGAGGGAGCCCGTTCTAAGTTTACCTGCTATTTATTCTGAAAGGTTTTAATAAAGACTTAATTGTAGAAGGGTTTCCAAGGAACAACCTGAAAGTGAACGTATCCCTGTCCAGGGGAAATAATGGTTCTGCTGCATAGCTCAGAATCTTTGGGATTAAGGATGTGGCTGGTGGAATTAATGAAAAGTAGTGTAAATAAATTCATCAAGATGTGTTCATTCAGAGCTTGTTCCTAATAACTGCTGTTTCCTCTCCTTTTGTCTTATTTATTCTTCTCTGTTGTGCAGCCCTGGCTGTTTCCTTTGGGAACTGGTGCAGACACCTGGGGTCTGGCTGCTGGGTCCCCACAGGTGGGATGGGCTGGTCCCACCTGGGTGTCCTCAGAGGGCTTCAGCCTCCACACAGGAGAAAGCAAACAAAGGAAGGCTCAGGTTTCTCTGCTGGTGTTCAGAGAGATTCTGTACCTGTTTGTGGGTGGGGGCTCCAGCACCCTGCAGCGCTCTGGTGATGATCTTTGCTTTCTGTGGAGGATGTTGTTGATGATGGGCTGTTTCCCACCTGAGAAATGGGAGCAGTTTGGCCGTTCACCCTCCCCCGTGGAGGTTTTCAATGGCAGGTGAGCTGCAGCAGCTCTGGAGAGCTCCAGGAGCCCACTGCTCTCACAGCACAGAATCACAGAAAGGCACGTGGGCCTGAAGAGGCTTTTGAGAGACTCTCGAACCTGAACTTGGCTGCTTCTGTGCCCGTTGTGAATGAAAGCAAAGAGCCAATCACCCCTAACAAAGCTCATGTTGCAGCAAAGGGAATTTAAATCCTGAGCATTTTGCTTCAAGGCTATACAGACACCTCCATTTGGTCACTGGCCTGTCTTTTTATTCCAGCACTGTTGTAGGAATGTAAATTAGGACCAACAAGGAACAAAATGGTTTCTGTTCCTAAGCAGATGCTAAAGGCCATCAGATGCAAGTTTTAATTATCATTGAGGTAATTGAATACTAACATTTTTTTCTTTTGTTTCAAGCTGTAATTATCTCATTTTACACCTTCACGGTCACTGCGTGTTTTCATGGGGAGATTTTTTGCAGCCCCTCACACTGTTTTAAAAAACCATCTGAAATTACTAGCACCATAATTAGGACTGAAACTAGGAACAGCTCTCCCTAATAATTGCAGATATGATGAGTAACTGTAATTTATGTTGGCTTTTTATCACCACGAGTTTTACAAAAAGCAAACAAACAAAACCAGGTTGGCATCCCCATACTTGCTTTTTGCCCAACCTGTCCCCTTCCCTCCTGGTTTCTGTGAGCTGTGGCCACACAATGGAAAAGGTGTGGGCTGAGCATGTCTGTCTGTCAGGATGTTGCTGCATCTCCCCAGTGTAACTTGGGCATGAACCACACTGGATCTCATCCACCTTATCCCCTCCTCCCCTGGACACATCCTCAAGCAGTGTCCTGACAGCAGCTCCCAAGGGTGTGAAAACTGAGCTGACAAAGTCAGAGGACCCAGTGGATGGGAACCCACAACACTGAGTGTGTTGTGAAGCTACGAGGAGCCAAGAGGGAAAAATTTGGCCCCAAATCCTCCTCCCAAGTGTGTCTGCTAGGCAAAGGTCCATTGCAACCTCTCTCATTTCAAAATACTGCAGAAGTACTTTAAGAATTAAAAATAATTATTTTTTTTAAAAAGAAGCCTAATTTGGGGAGTTACAAGCTTTACTTTTTATACATAATTGTCTAAAACCCCAGATGTTTCGTGTTTAAATCACTTACCATGAACTTAGTGGTCTGATGCTGCACTCAGACCTGTATCAAGGTTTAGAGGCTTGGGACCATCTAATAGACCATCCATATGTTGTCACTCTTTCCTTTCAGTGATGATTCAGACATAAAAATTCTCACTTTTATGATTTGTCTTTCAATGTGCTTTACATTAATATTAACATACAAACAAACCCCAGAAAACTATTAGGTGTATGAATGTATCATTAATACAAGTGTTGAATGATTAGGAAAGATAAGAGTGCATTTCTCCTCCCTTGCATTTCCATGGAATAAGAAACTGTAATATGCCTGAAAACCCTCCATTAAAGTGTTGCTTCACAATCACTGACTGGAGAGATCAGAACATTTCCTGAAATAATGTGGTTTGCATAAGGTCAGAGTAGAGATCAGAGGGAAGAATTGCACCATGTCTCAGTTAACCACTGAATTAGCTCTTTTGTTATTTTGAATATTTCCCCCAAAGGAGCATAATCAAGGTACCTCTACATATTTTATTGTGCATATATCTGTATTTATATACATACCCATATATATATAGCAAATGCAAAGATTTTGGTTGTACCACATGCAACCACAAAAGCAAAGTCACTTCAGAAAATTAACCAGTAATAAAATACCGTAATTTTTCTTAGAAGGGCAAGATAATATGAGTAAAGGTTAGATTTATAAAAACAAAAATTCATCTGGAAAACTCTCCCACAGTCAGCAGAACTACTGTTCTTTATGACAGGGTGGTTGGACAGTCACCTGCAGTGTGGCAGCTGTCCCTGGACACCACTGAGTTCTGCATGCCCACAGCTCTATACTCCTCTCATGAGTATAACTAAAAGTTATACTAATAACTAAGCTAACTGAAAGTTATAGGAAGGTAAATAAAATAAAATAAATAAATAATATCTTTAAATATATATTATATTTATTATATTATAATATTATNTTAAATTAAATAAAGGGAATATCAGAGTATCAGTTGTAGCAGAGCACTGGAAACTGTAGAACCACAATTTGTTGTCTGGCTGGTGTATCCCAAGTTCATCTGGAAGTTGAAAGGGGCCGCAGGAAGACATCAAATCCACCTGAGAGATAACAATGTAAATCAGACTTTGTGGTAATTAAGGTGTGTGTGGTGAAAACAGAGGCAGATGCATGTTTAGATTAGTGACTTGTGCCAGATGTGATTGGTGCTGAAGCTTCAGGAATTGATTGCCAAATTTGTTGTTATTCCCATTCTGGGCAAAGAGACTGGAGTAGGAGAAGAGTCATTAGCAGCACCTCTCTCAACATGTACTAATGATTAGTAAAACACCTGAAAACATCTCTGTACAGAGGGCTACAGCTCTGTAGCCCTCTGACATGGCCCTATAATTTTTCATACATTTTGTCTTTTACATCCCGGTGTCCTAAAGTTATATTTTCCCACCTTCTTTTCTCCTAACCCCTGGTTTCGGAGACTACATATGACACAGCCTTCAGTTCTCAGGGCAAGTAGGAATATTCTCTTGCTGAGAGTTAATCACACACCAAAGAGGCATTTTGGATGACCATTTTAACCCTGCAACACTCTGCCATGTACCAAAGAAAACTGTACTGGCAAGGATCAGTGTTATTCCCAATGTTGTCTCTCCAGCTTTGTTTATGGCAAGAACCTGTGCTTTTAATTTATCATAGTTAAATTTTTTTTAATTTATCATAGTTCCCTCCTGAAGTCTGGTGTTGTCGTGTAAAGCCAAACAGAACAGATGCTGTAATGATGATGATTATCAACACTATTATTGATGTTTAGAAATTAAAGCCTGTTTAGGGGAGCAGTCACCTGCCTGTTTTAGTTGCGTGGAACTGACAGGACCACTGAGGTCCTCATGCTTGTTCAGAGGCTGTTTTACATAGGAATGAACCTGAACATGTGTTTAACTGCTTCAGTAGAGGTATGGAAAGTCTCATTTTCTTGACGGGATGAATCCTTTTTCCTTCCAGCCAGACCATTCAGGCACAAATCACACTGAGCAGCCAAAGAGGCCTCTCCCTGCAAGAATTCCCGGATTGATCACACTTAACACCTAATTACAGAGCTGGTGAAGCTGCTTCCACTGAAGGCGGTTTGAGAGGCTGCCTGAAGCACCATGGGTTGAGATGCCTTTGTCGGGAGCATTGTGCTGTGATGTGGAACGTGGGCAGATTCCTGTGGGATGTTGACAGTTTGTGGGAAATGCATGTAGGAGGAACTGGGTTACGAAGACCAGGGGGGTTTAAATTTTTCTCTCTCTTTCTCTCTCTCTCATTGTACTGCATGTGGGCTCGGAGATTTTTGGGGTTTGTTTTGTTTTGTTGGCTTTTTAAGGTATGGGGAAGGAAGAGCTTTTGGCTTTGGAAAAATCCGGCCACTCCATGCAGTGTGTCATGAGCCATTCATTCCCACATTGGTCCTACCCTCCCAAAAGGATGCTGGTTGATGGTCCTGAAAGCTCTAATGTTCCTTTTTTTTTTTTTCCTCATGGCATCTCTATTGAGTGCTAATCACTTGTTAAGATGTATCTAATAAATTAACTAGCTCTGCAACGTTTCCTCCACTCTCTGCCTGCCAGTCTGGCTCTGCTGGGACTTGTTCGTTTTTTCCAAAACAGTTACAAACAGCTCTCTCTGTATTATTATTTGCTTTTAAATAGTTTCTCAGGCTAATATTTTTTTTTCCCCTTTCACACCAGAAGTGGATTTTCTCCTGTGTTTTATCCCAGCCTGAGGCCCAGGGCAGGCATGATTTGGGTCTGTATTGGCAGTGGGTTTTCCACACACAAATGTGCAGAGTTTAAAGTTCCTTGGCTTAAAACAATGCAAGGACAGGGCCAGAGGCTTTGCCATTGGAAAAGGATGAATCTTACCCTCATGGACAGCTTAGACCTGGTATCAACAGGGCATAAGGTATCCAATGTCATATTGACACCAGTAACAGAAAAACCATTTTCATGGCAGCCTCCCTCCTGTGCTTTCTGTTCCCTCTCCTGAATGCATGCTGGAACTGTTCAATCTAGAGATGAGGTTTGCATCTTCTTGAAAAATAGTTCTTGAACTTTATGAATTTGCATATTCTAGTTCTCTCTATATGCATTCAGTCTATTTCAATTCTTCTAGAACAAAGAATTCTGGAGAATAATTTTGTATTGGTGTTTTGAGAAAAAAAAAAGCAGTCTTTTATCACTCCTTATGGATTTTTATCATGTAATGTTTCCACTTTTTTGAATGAGAGAAATATTGAATAGGCTCACAGGATATTTCATTTGTATTAGAGTCATCATATTGAAACCTCTAATATATTCCTTCTTATTTTGTCTTTAAATTAAATGGACCTAATCCTTTTTATCTTTTCACATAGAAAATTCTTAATTCCTCTGTTTATTTTAATTATTTTTTTTATCTGAATCCCCTCTGTTGCTGTATTATCTCCACTAAAAGCACTGACCAAATCTGAGCACAGTGTCCCTGTTGGCAGTGCATTATTCATTTACCTGTCACATTACACTGTTTAAAATGTTTTCCACCCTGTGTCTTACGCCTCATAATACACAATTTGTCATTTTTTCCCACAGATTCCGCACTCTACAGAAGCTTTCCTGCAGAGCTGTCATCCCGAGTGAACTAAGTCTTCTTCAGAGTGTAGCAGTTTATAGGTCAATAAAGTGTCTGTGACTTTCCAAATTCTTCTTACTAATTGTTAATGCTTCTCATTTATCAGCAGGTACTGGGCTGCCATTCATCTGGCCTTTTTAGGGTTGTCACCATGTTTTTCTTCAATTTTAGCCAATAATGTGCTCAGTTTTGGGCCTCTCCCTACAAGAAAGAGGTGTTGAGGCTCTGGGGTATGTCCAGAGAAGGGCAGTGGAGCTGGGGAAGAATATGGAGCACAGATCTCATGATCAGTATCTGAGGGAGCTGGGGATGTTTAGCCTGGAGAAAAGGAGGCTCAGGGGGGACCTTATCACTCTCTAAAACTCCCTGACAGGAGATTTTGACCAGGTTCACATTGGTCTCTTCTCCCAAGTAGAAAACTATAGGATGAGAGAAGAAAGTCTCCCTCAAGGGAAGGTTTAGATTGGATATTAGGAAAATGTCTTCACAGAAACAGTTGTCAGGCATTGAACCAGGCTGCCCAAGGGAGTGGTGGAGTCACCAGCCCGTCTTCTACATAATATATTAATTATTATCTATTAAGGTTTAAATGTGGCACTGAGGGCCATGGTTGAGTGGTGGATCTGGCAGTGCTGGGTTAGCAGTTGAACCCTGCCATTTTCAATGCCTTTTCCAACTCAAGTGACTCTGATTCTGTGCGTGTTCTGCAGATGCTCCCAGGTAAGCACACATCCCTTTTTCGGGCCCATTCCCATCAGTGGCTCTGCTAGAAGGCAGCCCAGCTCAGTTTCTGCCAGGCCAGCCGGGCTCTTTGTTCCTACTCTGCCCCTCACACCTCTGTGCTGTGCCCCAGCTGTCGGTGCAGAGCTGGCACTGGGGCTCTCAGCTCTCACCTCGCAGCTCCTCTCAACTGGCTGGCCCAGGTGGAGCTGGCAGCAGTGTGGGAGGCTGAGAGCCTCCCTGAGGTAGCTGTGATGATCTCTGTGCTGATACACCTCCCCTCCTGCAGCACGGGAGCTACACCAGCCAAAAATGACTCACCTAAAGCTCCTCCGCCTCCAGCTGCACCTTTGAGTGCAGCTTGTGCGTGGCCTCCGTATTTCAGCCACGAAAGGGGTTTCTCCAGCATCCTGGGCTGCTACATGTTGAGGAGCCTTTCTGGAGAAAAAAAAAAAAAATCCTGCTTTATCAGAGGCTTTTGGATCGTTCTAGTGCATAATACCCACTGAGGTAACTCCACTGATTCCAGATTATTTTAGGCCTCCATCTCGCAAAACTCATAATCCTTCGCTTAATATTAAGCAACAACCAGTGGGATTTTTCCCATGCTCACATGCAAATACGTGGCCCTATGTTAAACTCAGCGACATCTTTCTGTTTGAGCACTTGGCTGAAGAAACAAGCTGTTTTATGGGGTGCAATCTTTACACTTGAATTTCTAAAAAGTTCACTCCTGTAGCCTGCAGAGCAGGGTCTGTGGTGCTGTCCTAGAGAGGCTGCTCACTGATAGCGGGAAATGTTGGCTGCACTACCACCTCTCTAAACTCTGGCCAAAAGAGCATTCAGATTAAGCAATAATTTAAGCAACATCATGAAGAATGGGGAGAGCACATGGCCAGTTAGTCACCAGAGGTACAGACGCACGCAGAAAGTAAATCCCCAACCTGTTATAGTAATGCACTTAGTTACTGGAAATGCAATACGAGCCTACTTTCATGAGCAAGGATGAAAGAACTTGTTTAACCTTTGTACAGCATTTTCCACCCACACACAGGAGTGACATCAGATGCTTCGTATAGGTAAAAAACAAGTCAGCATTTGGGAGACTCCCAAACAAGAGACAGAGATAACCCCTTCCCTCTAAGTTTGTGCGTTTAACACACTTGTGGTGGGTCACTTGAAACTTCTTGCTACTTATTCCTGGATCCTAATGACTCTGACAGAAAGAAAACCCTTCAGCCCTGTGCATAAAGCACTGGACATGAAGCACTTACTGGAAGGTATTTTATGTTTGTGCAGGCAGTATAAAGTATGGCTTTTGCATTTAAATTGGGGGAAATTTTACTTTTGAATATCCTGCAGATCGAATCATTGGCACTGGAGGGGGATTTTCACAAGGCCAGTCATTGCAGCATTAAATAGAGTCATTAGCTGGCTTTTAAGTAAGAGCATAAACCCTGGGAATGGGAATTTGGGTGAGTGTCACTGAGCCAGCTAAGCAGGACAGAGCTGCAAGTGTCTGGCTCTGTGCAGCAGCTGGGTAGATTTCAGTCCACTTCAGTGCCATCTAAAAAGTCCTGCAGGATTTCTGATGTTCAAGATTTCCTGAGCAACTCCATGCTAACCTTTGTGTTGCTTTCAAAACAGTTTGGGGCTTAGTTCCTATGTGTCCCAACATGCAACAAGAAAGGATTTGGTTTTAATTAAAGGTTTTGATTTTTGAAAGAAAATCTGATTCCTCTTTCCTCCCTCCTGCTCACCTCCCACCCCTCAAAAATGCTTGATAAATAAACTTTGAAGTCCTGAGAGAAGCAGCATGTGTTGGTGAAAGGAGAAGGTGGGGGTGGCAGAGGTGGTGGAAGGAGCTCAGTTTGTCAACACAACAGCCAGGAAGCAAGTTATTTATAAGGCTTGTGGTAGAAAGGGGGCCAGCCCACATGTTTTTTAAAAAGGGCTTAACTGATCGCATGGTACAGCTAATTCTGGTATTTGTAAACACATTTCACTCTGTCTTGGTGGACAAAAGGAGAGCTAAAGGAGGATCACAGTTCAGGGCATGCCAGGTCCATCTCTACACCCCGGTGCTGCCCTGTGCAGGTGCACAGATTTCTCTGGGCTGCAGTGATGCTCCTGACAAGGACTCTGCTGTCCCCAGGCAAAGCATGAATGGAGGTACACGGGAGCTCACGCTTCCTCAGAATTCAAAAATCCTTTTTTTGAATCACGGCCCTGGCAATATTCAGCCTAAATTCTGAATGCATTCTTAAACCACGGAATGTCTCATTTTCAGCAGGGTTTCATGACTCTGTCAAAGAGGAAGTTGACTGTGAGAGGCATATGACCATGAGACTATACTTGGCTGGACTGACATCAAAAGAAGTGAATTTTTGACACACAAAGATTTTTCAAATCCACTGATTCAGTACCGTCACATTTAGATTTTTTTTTTTTTTTTTTTTTTTTTTTTTTTTTNNNTTTTTTTTTTTTGTGTAGAGCATATAGTGAACTATTCTTGTGGGTTGAATGACACTCTAAGTCCCATGATGGAGGCATGACATGGGCTTGACATTGCTGCTGCATTCCTCTGTTCAACAGCCATGGGAAGGCTGCATCCTCCTCAGCTAAAAAAGATCCAAAAAAATAGCTTGATCTTCAGAGGGATAGTCTGCAATTTAATGCTTGGCCAGGCAAACCCAAAGCACATGTGTTTGTCTTTATGCATATATATATGTATATATTTATAACTATATATATG
>VZTR01030504.1:473839-485673 GCA_013400775.1 Chaetops frenatus
AAAAGAAAAGAAAAGAAAAGAAAAGAAAAGAAAAGAAAAGAAAAGAAAAGAAAAGAAAAGAAAAGAAAAGAAAAGAAAAGAAAAGAAAAGAAAAGAAAAGAAAAGAAAAGAAAAGAAAAGAAAAGAAAAGAAAAGAAAAGAAAAGAAAAGAAAAGAAAAGAAAAGAAAAGAAGCAGCTATCATCATATGTATCTGCTAAGAAAATAGTACTAGCTGACAAGAGGAAAATATGACTTGGACAGCAGTGTTAGCAGCTTTTGATCTCTTGGAAAAACTTAGACTGGATGAAAAGAGAGGGAGTGTGTGAAAGGTGTCTGATGGTGTGTTGCTGAAGTGGGGAGGGATGAGTGGGTTGTGGTAGCTGTTTTTAAATTGTATTAATAAAATATTTGCATAAAGGACTCGTGTGTCAGTGATATCCTTCCTGAGCCTAAAGGAAGAAAGAAGAGGAGCCAGTCCCACCTGCAGCCCATCAGCTCCCCTCACAGCTGTTGGGATAAGAGGGATACAGGGCTGTAGTCCCAGGTGAGATGATGAAGATGAGATCCTTGAAAGCATCACAGTGGTCTGGCTTCAAAACTGGTGGTGCACCACTAGCCCTGAAATTGTTTCACCCCTCTGGCACGGGGTTTGCTCTCCCAAAGCAGGAAAAACAAATCATAGAATGATGTGGGTTGGAAGGGACATTAAAGGGCCCCCTGTTCCATCCTCCCTTCCATGGACAGATTGAGTGGTCACGGTGCCCTGTGGCTCCTAAGAAATAATCTCATAAACAGTTTTCTCAGATACAATCTGAGAAATAATTTTGAATCAGCCAGGACTGTGCTTTAATTAGGCACAGTAGTATTGCCTGAAAAACCTGGCAAGACAGTGGCCTTGGCTGATATTAAGAGAACCTGAAAAATTATGAGAGAGACACTCATACATGGCTTTTTTTTCATTGTTCTTTATGCAATCCAGTGCCTTCAGAGAGTAGCTGTGCTGTTTGTTTATTATTGTTATTAGCTTTTATTAGATTCAATGCAACTTACCTCAGAGTCCCTCTGTGTTTCAGTTTCTGTTTTGACACCATTATTTGTACTGAGGAAAATTTCAAGATATTGTAGAAATTATTATAAAGTAAATTATTATAGGATAAATTATTAAAATTTCTTATATAATATTTTAATAAATAATGACCAATTGTTGAGAACATATTCAATGTAGATACTTCTGCAGCTGGCTGAGGGGAGAGCAAGCAACAGCAGCTATGAAATGTTTATATTAGTGGTATCTATAGGAAAATCGAGGATTTTTTTTTAATACAAACTAAGCAATACCTTGATTCAGACACAGTTTTGAGGTGAAGATCTGTAGTAGTTCTAGCAATTGGTTGACACTACATCTATCCACCACAGCAGCTAAAACACTTTCTTTTTATAAATGTAAAAATACTGTAGAGCTCAATGATACTTGTTTGCTGTGCAATTAAATTGTTAAGGTCGACATTTCAATTACCATCATTAGCCCTCAGCCTGAGCACCCCACTGAGAGGGATGGAATCATTTTACAGCCACACAGAGTGCCCTGGCTTCAGGCTCTCTGAAGAGCTGGGCATAATTCCCTGTGCTGGTCTCCTGCCCTATGTAATGTCTGGAAGGTTCCTTCCATCCCCAAACAGGCTGGAAATGAGGGTTTAGTTCCCAGCACAGCCCCACTTCTTCCCACTGCAAGGCAATTTCACCAATTGCAGGTGCTGAGAGCTGTGATGACTGCTTGCACTCACTGCACTGCCTCGAGTGAGACCCACGCCCTCCTGTTGTCAGCTTCTGCCCCACTCTCCCTGGATCATTTCTCACCGTTCCTCTCCTGTACCCTCTATTCCCAAACCTCCTTTGCTTCCACATCTCGTTGCACGTGTGCCCCACCAGAGCCCCATCCTGCTTCAGAGCCCTGTGGGGCAGCTGGCTCTGGTACAGGAGCTGCTGCACTGCCCAGGGGGAGCGAGGCAGTGACAGACACACAGCCAGCAATTTTTGTCTCTTTTTTTGCCCTAAGCCACTGCCCCTCCCCTGTTCCACACTCTAGGGGGATGCATTTCCACGACCATGTCTTCTGGCAGCAGAGCAAGGCACTGGTGACAAGGATGACACTGAAGGTGGGGAAGAACAGCCAGCTGAGAAAGGGGAAGGTGGCACACTCAAAGCAGAGCTGGCAGTTTTGTAAAGCTGACACCAGCAGTGCAAATGCCCGGACAGATTGCCCAATACACCTCAAAGGTTTCATCAGGAGAAGGCAAGACACTCTGGTTTCAAGAATGGAAAATTTGGAGCAGTTCTGCCCTGTATGGGGAGACAGCTCAACCTGGGAAGCAGATTTTTGTAGGGTACCTCCCGTTTGTGCAGCATCTCTGAAGTTACTCCCTGACTCACAGCCAGTCTAAATGCTCTTCCCAGCTATGAAGGTGCCATCCACACAGGAGCCAGATGGATCTTCCCAAACCTGCAGGCAGAGCTGTGCAGAGGTCTCAGGGAGCTGCAAACCCCCTTCATTCAGGATGGCTGGCACTCTTCCTCTCCTTTCTCTGCAGCTTTTCTTTCCCTGCAGCTTTTCTTTTGTTGTTGCCCTTCTGCAGGGGTGGGATGAGAACTGCATAGACCCTGTGTGCATTTCACCAGTGCTGGACTGGGCCTTTGGGGAGATTTAACCAGATTATCATTGCAGCCAGCTCTTCATTGTGTAAGGTCAACAATCCAGACCGTGGGGTGAAGAGATGCCCAGCATGAACCCCTGGGGCTCTGGCTGACCTCCTCACTCCAGCTCAAAGCTGACCATGGGTGAAGAGTGTGGGTGTCTCCACCCTGTGCTTCCAACTCCTGCATAACCCCAGCCCCTCTCCCCAGGGAAGGAGTTACACTACAAGCATTGCATTGACAAGCCTGCTAGTGTGGACTGTCAAATTAAGTGACAATAACTTTTTTTTCTTTCTCTTTACTTTTTGAGCATTTTTCTCATTTTTAAGTCTGGCAAAACTGATGCAGAGATAAGGTGACTTATACAATGTCACTCGTCCAGTGAGTATCAGTCAAAATAGAGACTAAGTTGCCTGAATCCCTTTATAGGCAGCTTTTGTCTATATTTTGGCCTGACTTAGCATCATCTCACCTCCCAAGGACTTTTAAGTGTATACTGTTTTCAGTAATGCATGACAGTGACTGCACGACATTTCCCAGACTCCTGAAAACCTAATGCAGGAATCCAGTAGTGATTCTCATGTGCTTTTATGTGCACATCAAATCAAACCTCACCTTAGTACACAGGCACATTACAATGTCAGATTTATTCCCATCATAACTCTGTTGGCTTTAATGGAGCGGCACCAGAAACGAGGTTTGGCTGTGAAATGTAAAAACAAGTTTCAGGGACAGGCTTTTCAGCCCATGTGCAACTCTTTTTCCACAGTGGCAAGAAGTACATTATTCAGCCAGTGAATGAAATAGAAACACCGACAGTTTGAGTGTGATGTTGAAGAAAGCAGTATTTTCTTCATGTGTTGAAGGAAAATTAACTGGCTGTGTTTAAATATGTGGCCAAGCACACGTGAGGAGTAACAGATAAAATGATTCAAGAAAAAAACCAGGACATTTTCAGCATTGCTGGGAGCTACACTTTCAGACCAGAATTCACACTAAATACAGGTGGTGGGACGTTTTTGGTTTGGCTTTTTAAAAAAAAATTAAATCCAACTCAGGTTTATCAGAACATGGCAGAAAAAAATCCTGTCCACAGCATTTTTCCCTGAGGGGAAGGTCATGATGGCAGAAATTTCACAAGGAAAACTGGCACCAGCAGATTTCCACCTTTCAATTGATTTGGGGCCAAAATAGTAATTGATTTTTCACTTTTTGCTGGAGATTGTAAATAGTCATAGTATCTTTTTTTTTTTTTTTGCAAGTTTTTTTTTCTTTCACTAGTATGGCACTAATCTGCTACAACAAAACTACTTCTGATCAAATTTTAATTTCTTCACCTTGTCATTAAATGTAATAATTTATATAAGGCACATTCAATCTAATTTGAACTCAGATAAGGTATCTTTAATGAAATATTATATAAATGACAAAGAAGATAGGAGGACTTCTTGAGTACTGCTGTGAGTAGTAAAACTGAAGCAAATTGGTAAATAAGTATTCCATTCCTCTATTTACATGCCCATAGAGAAAAAGGTAAACAAAAATATATTTGACAGTGAGTATGTCCAGTGGGAACATTTCCTTATATTTTACTTTACAGTGGCTAAACATTAAGTCAAGCCTTTAAGTTGAATTTAATGTATGAAAGCAGTAACAATCAAGGCACAAGGCATTTCCTGGGAATTAATGACTGACTGGGAGAGTTGATGGGCCAGTGTGAAGCTGAGGGCCATTAACCTCAGCTAGTCATTAGTTTCCCTGAAAATTCCCTGTGCTGAAGTTGTTAGTGCTTTTCATAATCTTCTTATCTCTTAAGTGTAAATATAAACATTTTCCCTCTTGCCCAAGAAATTTTTTAAAGGGATCCATAGGATGGAGCTACCAGCAGCAATGTGGCTCCAGATGTCCCTTCCAACCCCAACCACCTTGTGGCTCTGGGAAAACAGAGAGTTTTGACCACAGGAAAGATTCTCTCAGAAATTCCTTGAGTAAATGCCCAATTTCCAACAATTTCTGAAGGGCCTGCATGGAGACAGGCTCATGAAAGCAGATCCTAAGATGTCTCATGGAGTATAAAACCAAAAAGAGCAGTTGTGATCCTTTATTCCGATGACATTAAATTCCTAGGTATATATCCCTTACCAGGTCACCTTTGGGCATTATTAGTTGTAATTAATAAAGTTTACAGCAGTAATATCTCAGGGGCCTTGGGGAATGGCTTCCTTTTCTGTTGGGGGAACAGAACAGACATTCCTATGGCATCCACAATGTCACTTCTCCTACACTGCTGGGAACAACAAATAGATGATCCACAGCAGCTCTGAGGAGCAGAAATGGTGATGGCATTCTTTGTTTGGCTTTCATTTTTTGTCCTTAATGGTGCTGATTTAACCTTTATGAAAATTAATCTCAGGAGAGGGACAGAGCCTGAAGATTTTATTTTTAAGACTTGCAATTTGCAAGAGCAATTGCAAGCTCTTACTCTTCCTGGTGTGGTTTTTTGTTTGTTTGTTTGTTTGTTTGTTTGTTTGTTGTTGTTGTTGTTGTTGTTGTTGTTGTTGAGTTTTTTGTTGTTGTTGGGTTTTTTGGTGGCTTTTGGTTTCTTTTTGGGTTTTTTTGTTTGTTTTTTGTTTGTTTCTTTTCAGGGTTTTTTTGGCTGTGTTTTGTTTGGGGGTTTTTTGAGGGGGATTTTTTGAGTTTGTTTGGGGTTTTTTCCTTTTTTTCTTTTTTTGTTTGTTTGTTTTGTGGATTTATTTTCTTATTTGATGGAATTTATAGTTAGTGCCTTCTAACTTGGCCAACCTGCTTTCAGGAGTCATTAATTCATCTTATAATTGGCAATAAAATGTTCCATCTCATACTGTAGCCTGCTTGAAAATCAGTCATTGCTATCAACAAATGAAAACTCAGCATGTGGAAGTGTTGAAAAAAAATGCTGAACCACGTGTAGGGAATTTTATTCATCCTGATATTTTTGTGCACCTGTGAAATAATTGGGGCATGTGAGCCCATGATTAAATGTAGCTAGGAAAGTAACTCCAACCCTGTATTAAACCTAGGGATGAAATTATTCACTACACATGAGGAAAATCTCTGTATTAACAGATTTGAGATACACCCCTTCAGCATGGAGAAGGAAAGAAAAAAATCCATGACTGGAAAAGGGCCACTCCTCTTTAATCTGAAGTCCAGCTTCTGTTTAGGTAGCATTGCTACACAATTTTCCGTAGTTCTTTCAATTTTCTTCATGGATGCAGCTCTCAAAGTAAGCAGGGAATTGGAATGCAGCCCTGTCTCCACCTGACCAGAAGCAGAATTGGAGATATCACCTCCCTCTGCATCCTGTCCTGACTGTGAACAGGATAAAGGAAGTCTAAAGAGGATCCTAAACCAAAAGTACTTCATTCAGCAGACTCTGGGGAAACCGTGACCCAAGTCACAACCTGAACTTCATGGCTGAGTCTTCCCTCTTGAACAGGCTACATTAAAACCTAAAACCCAGTAAAAGAGGTTGAGTTGACAGAGGGGTTGACAATTGAGATATACACTGTGTTGCCTCAAATAATGCAAATTATCCAGTAGGAAACTATAGAAAGCTGTATCAGTGCCTTTTCTTTTTGGCAAAACACCTTTTTTTTGATAAAACTATTTCCACTAACTGAGACAATTGCTGGTGAGGAGGCTGTATTTTATCATTTGAAATGCCACCCCAGCTGCCAGAATTCTAATAGATTGCCTAGCTTAATGTTTGATATTTATTCTTATCCTTTAGCAGCATCAGATACTCATATCTTGGAAGGTGTCTCTTCAATAAGTGTTTAGTACTCTCAAAACAAGTGATAACACTGCACTGGAGTTAGCTTAATTTCACAACCTGTGAGTTCAGGGCATTTTCATGGAAAGATCTGGGAGTTTATTTACATCAAATTGACCCATAATTAAGCTTGACACTTGCATATATAAAATTTGTGATTTCTCTACTTCTTTCTCTCCAAGATGTTCTGCAATTCTTCCTTAGGCAGTCAGTCATCTGATTATTCTATTCATTGCTGTTATAAACCCCTCACTTTATAAATGTGTTTATTGCACGGGTAGTTGGAGACAGAACCCTTAGAAATAAATTTTAGGAATATATTCTAAAGAGATCCAAACTACTGGAAGATGAACAGTCCATGTCTTTCAGTGTTATAAACTGAAATGACTGCAGGATGCAGCAGAAAGAGGGGCCCTGGAACTTTTCCTCCTGTGGAGCTGTGGAGTGGTTGAAGAAGGGTAACCAGGCAGAAGGAGATGTTTGCAGAGAATTGCAGTGACTCATTAGCGTGGCAGCTATTTGGTTAACCAATTAAGAAATCATATTGATTTACACAGCAGTTTTCAGAGATGCATGTCAGTTTTATTGCAAATGCTTTTAATAACCAGTGGTGTCTCTAAATAGGTCTGGTCCAGGGAAATGGTTGCATTAGAAAACAGATTAATGAATAGCTTCAATGGTTGATGTGGACAAAAAGGGATATATTTCTGAGGGAGTTATGTGGTCATGGACATCTAATTTGTAGACCCATATTAGCTACAATCTGTTTAAACGTAGATAAAAATTTCTAATGATTTCCCACTCTGTTGGAACGGAGCTCTTCTATCTTAGATGAAAAATACAGGGTTTTTTTAAACCTGAATTGGAATCTAAATGTAAACTGCATCGATTTTTTGATTCTCCTTGAAGAGAGTGTCAGCAAACCCATGTATTTTTTGGGGAAAAAAAAGAAGTGACTTGAGATCTACTGAAATCCCCTTGGAGAAGAACAAGGTAAAGTTTTGGGCAGACCTATGGTGAAGACCACTCTAAGAAATAAGACTGGTTCTACTACATGTGTTTAGTTTAGAAGCAGCACTGATCATGAACCTGTTACACAGATGGCAAGGGAAATACTTTAAAGCACAGTAGATGAAGTGGGAGAGTTGTATTAAATGATTGTGTTTCCATGGAATTGACACTCAAGCCTTACTTTGCCAGTGCTCGATGGTTGCTGGCATGATCATATTCATTGAGTAGACACCAGAAATAGCTGATAACGAATAAATTGATGTGAAGGAGAATCTCATTTTCTTGTCCTGATGATTGGAGATTTTGTAACTCTGAAAAAAGGAGTTTGGAATGATTGTAACACCATCAAATTGAAACCGCCTATTTCTTTAAAATGTTGTCCGGGTTTTTTTAACGTTTTATGACTGAGCATAACTCTCAGCTATTCTTTCCCAAAGAAGGAGAAAAAGGCTCTTGATGGTCCTATTAATAGAAGGATGATAATTTAACCTGGGAGGAAAGATGTAGCGTGAGGAAATTGGTTGTTGTTATAGGCAACTGTTACTCATTCCCAGCGATTTCAGATGAAGCAGATTCTTCGAGGGAGAGCTTGTTCTAGGGGAGCTGATCAGCTGCCCCCTGGCTTTTCTGGCTTGGCTGGAGACAGAGCCTTTGCAGTTCCATTTGCTTCGATGTAGCGTGCAGGATTATCACACTTCCTTACCCTTGCAGAGGTCTGGCCACCCTTCTCCCAGTATCACCACGAGCACTTCCTTCCCACTGCCAGCTCATTCCTTTGCTCTTTGGAATCCCATGTCAGGGCTCTTAATCTCCTCTCCAATTCTGAAGCTCTCTGGTGTGAATTTCAGTGCTCACTGGCTAATGAATGTCTCTAAGTGGATGTTAAAACTAAATTAATAGTTTTAACTAGACCTGTATTTTTACTCCATAGCTCTGCTGGTTTTTCTTTTCTCCATTGGGGAATGCTGCGGAGCTTTAACAGAGGCTGAAGGTATGAAAATACCCCATTGCTTCGTGCTGATGTTCAGTGTACATAGCAAATCCAGGCAGGAGGACTCCCTGAAATCAGGATAACTTTCCAGCTGCTTGCACTGCATTTTGCATGAGGGCTGTTTAACACAGATTTCTTATTAGCACAATATTCTCGCATGTTAAATGTTTTATAGGGCATTTTTTTTTTTTTTGCAGCTATTATGGGCAATAAATGGTTTTCCTATAAGAAAATTGGTTCTTGATAAATGTGCTTATGGAACAGCTTTAACTCCTTACTACTCCTCAGAAACATCATATGCTACCCTAACTCTGTCTTTGTTTGCATTGGTCTGTGAACATCAAAGGGCCCACACTGTTATTCTTCCTCAACCAGCTGTTGGCTTTATTATGCCAAATTCTGGTTTCTGTAGAGTAGACTGAAGCAATTCTTTTGATTATAAATTGATCAAAATTTACTTTGTCACCTCACTGACTCTTAGAAGGGATTTTGCACATGGAGAAAAAACCATACTTTTCTCGGCAGTAGTTTCTACAAACTCCCTTGACACAAAGTGGGAGATCTCTGTCCCCACCATTCAGATTTCCCTAGACAATACACAAGGGTATAGTCCAGCCTGGAAAGTTTAAGATGATGACCTGCATGTTCTTAGAGCTGCAAGCACACCTGGGTAGCAACTGAACCAAGGAGCTAGACCAGAAAAATACTGGAGTAGAGGAGCTTTTACCTTCTTTTTTTGGAAAGGTGGTAGGACATGGTGTGGTAGATTAGACCTGCAGACACAGGATGGTGCTTAGTGAGTTCTGGTGGAAGGAAAGGGAGAGATGATTTACCAGCACATCAAATAAAGGGATGGTGCATTGAGATGTATCAGTAGGAGTACTGAGTCACAGCTCATCATCTCGAAAACTGGAAATTTTCAGTACTACAGCAACCCATTAGTTGCTGTATATATTTTGGGAATGAGGGGACAGTGATAAGTAATGCTCTCTGGAGTGTATTATAAGAGAACGGGGTTTTATCTTCTGGGTGTTTCCATCCTATAAGTTTTCCTGTCAGATTTGGGAGAACAATATTTCACTTGGCTTTCAGTTTGTCTCTGAATCATTGTTACAATGGAATATATTCTTCCAAGCCTGAATTGCTGAAGAAAAAAGGCAGAGCTGTTTGGGAGGTGGGTGGTATAGAGGAGAGGAGGTGAAATAAAGGGTCTGTGCATGGCTGATCTAATTTTCTGCATCTCTCACACTCAAGACAAGTATGATAGTGTCTGATTAATAGTTATTATTAAGTGGACCAATTCTTATTTTCTGGTTTTGAAAATCAGAATTGAGAGAGCATTTCTCCTGTGATGGGTTAGATTTAACAGCAGCATTGTGTGAGACCTGAAAGGAGCAAGAGGGAACAGTCTGTGCACTGGCCATGCTTCAGTGAAAAAGACAAGAATTTTCTGCTAGCATTTAATAAATTTGTAACAGTTATAGGAAAGACACCTGTAGACAAAACATTATGTTTATGAGGGGCTTAGTGGGAAATAAATTTTTCTGCACTGGAGGCATGCCAATGTGGTTTCTGTTGCTGAGGTACTGTTTGGAGAGACACAGCCCTTGAAGTCACGGGCAGACCTTACTGTAGGTAACTATGGAATTTCATTTGATATTCACCAGTTGGTAACTCTTAGTATATTGCTGCATTTAATCAAAATTTAGGTGAGGAGGCAAAACTGAAAAACCTAACATTTTTGTCTCCTGTACCAGAAGCTCAGATAGAAAGAGGATAAACACACAATCTGGAGAAAAAATACTATTTATTACTTCTCAGCTGTAAAAACTTGTTCTGTATGTTTAACAAATGCCTTTTTAAGCAGAGCTATGGCACAACCATTTTTAATGTTTACATTGTTTTCTGAATTATTGCAATGTGTGCCACTAGGTTGTTGGGTTTTGAAGGGAAGACCAGGAATGTTTTCCTGGATGGAGCAGGTCAAAAAAGCATTTTATAGATGCCTGTATCAATTTTTATCCTCATCTCTATTGGGTTCATTTATACTTTTCTTAGTGTAAGCTTTGATTTTGATATTTTTACATTAAGAACAGCTGCAGATATGATTGCATATAATTGCTGTTTATTAATCTAGTGAAATCAAATTGTCCAAACTTCTCTTAGATAAGTACCTGTCTATGTTGCTATCAAAATATGTGTGTTATATTTGCTACTTTTGCGGATTTCTGGTTTACTACTCATTAAATATTCAGGTAGTCTGGCGTCTCACTTATGAGATGTAAGAAGGGGAACTGAAAATAGCCTTAATTCTGAAGACTAGACAAAGACAGGTGATTTTATTTTTGTAGCTTACTTCTTAATAGGACCAGACTACAACATGATATCATAGTTTGTAACAAGACCGTATGTATATCTGGCTTACCTTGAAAAGTTGGGTCCCAAAATATTAGGATTAGAATAAAGCATTTGAGAAAAGTAAAGATCGTCTTAAACAAAGTGGAATCTATTGCTGTGAAAAAAAATGAAGGTAGAATATTTTTATTACACAAATTTGAAAACGGTATCAGTTGGTGTGACGCTGCATCAATGCATTCAACTCCTCCTAATGCTCTTTTACTGGGTTATGCTAGGGCACATTTTTAAGGTCAACATCACCCATTTGAACAAAAAGATACCAACTCCAGAATTTAAATATCTCAAACGTTTCCAAGATGCAAACGCCTCAGGCAAAAGACAGAGAACGAGAGAAGTGTTCATAAGGATGGGCTGTTCTTCCATCAGTGCGAGAGCTCAGACTGCGTGTGCACAACCTCAAGTTCAGCTGCAGTTTTAGTTACAACACAGACATTTTCCTAACACTATCCTGTATTTACCTGCTGCTCTTCTCGAATTTCTTAAGCATCTCAACCCAAATTTTTAAGAGCCGACCGCCTCCAGTTAGGTCATCTCTCACCGCCAGCTGTCAGAGACCCATCAACAACTGGGCTTCCAGCACGTTCCTGAACATGTCAATTATTTGTAGCGGCCAAGACTCCTGGTTTGTTTGGGCGGCAGAGCGGGGAGGCACTCGGAGCTCCTCCAGCGCCTGGCAAACGCCTCCCCGCCGCGGGGGCGGCGAACATCCCGGCGCTCGGGGGCTGCGGGCACAGGTGGGACGCGGCCCCGCTGTAGCAGCGCGGCCACCGCGGGAGCGTCACCGTCACCTCCTCCCTTCCTCCGCAGAGCCCCAGCCCGAGCCCGAGCCCGAGGGCGGCTCCGGCGGGAGCCGCAGAGCCCCGCGCTGGCGGAGGCCGCTGCGGTGAGCGGGGCCGGAGCGGGGGCGGCTCCCGCGGGGGCGGCTCTG